>CM059428.1:165199522-165289522 GCA_030390025.1 Squalus acanthias | reverse complement strand
CTGTAACCCCACACCATTTATAGAGGGGATTAGAAGGGTTTAAGTACACAAAAGGTATTTGAAGATTAACGAGGTCTTATATACTTATGTTTCTTCTGGAAATTAATTGCACCTTAACGAGGTGCGAACTAGTAAGTAAGCACAGCTGTTACTGCCCGAAATAAATGGAGCACTTAAGACGGCGTAACTTTGAAATTGACGTTAATGCAAGTGGCTAACGGTTATCGCTTATTGGCCAATATAAGCAACTGCTCGATTTAAACCAGAACATTTTAAGTGGTGTGGACTGTAGTAGCATACCTTGGGGATGGGGAGGCGGGGGCGGGTGTGGGGTGGAGAAACACTCTGAAGCCCGATGAAATTAAAAGATTTTTTAAAAATCCACAGAAAATGCTGGAAATACACAGCGAGTTTATCACCATCGTCATCTGAAAAGGGAAAAAGACGAGTTAACATTGCGATTGCTCGCCCTCCCATCAGAACTATTAAACTGGGAGATAAGTCTACCTCCACAACTGCTTTCTGCATCTGTATGCTTCTAGTTCAAGAAGGAAGGAATCATCGAATCATGGATACGTACAGCCATTCGGCCCGTCGTGCCTGTGCCGGCTCTTTGAAAGAACAGTCGTGCTTAGTCCCACACCGCCCGCTTTTTGTCTGTAACCCTGTAAGCTCCTCATCCTCCAGGACTCGTCCAACTCCCTTTTAATATTAGTTATGGAATCAGCTTCCACCACCTTTTCAGGTCGAGCGTTCCAGATCCCCACAACTCAGTGAAAAAATTCTCCTCATCTCCCCTCTAGATCTTTTGATTCATGAAGCATGGGTTTGGTTTGGTTCCTGTTCTGGGACAACTAACTGATGAGAGTAGGCGAGCAATTGGGAAACGGTGACCACAACATGGTTAAGTTCAATGTAAAAATAGAAAAAGATAACGAAGTGTCTTTACTCTTTATTACAAGAGGATTTGAGAATAAGAGTAAAGACGTCTTACTGCAATTATATAGGGCCCTGGTGAGACCACACCTGGAGTATTGTCTACAGTTTTGGTCTCCTTACCTAAGGAAAGATATACTTGCCATAGAGGGAATGCAATGAAGGTTCACCAGACTGATTCCTGGAATGGGGGGATTGTCCTATGAGGAGAGATTGAGTAGACTAGGCCTATATTCTCTAGAGTTTAGAAGAATGAGAGGTGATCTCATTGAAACATACAAAATTCTTACAGGGTAGATGCAGGGAGGATATTTCCCCTGGCTGGGGAGTCTAGAACCAGGGGTCACTGTCTCAGAATAAGGGGTCGGCCATTTAGGACTGAGATGAGGAGAAATTTCTTCACTCAGAGGGTGGTGAATCTCCGGAATTCTCTACCTCAGAGGGCTGTGGTGGCTCAGTCGTTGAGTATATTCAAGACAGAGATCAATAGATTTTTGAATATTAAGGGAATCAAGGGATATGGGGATAGTGCAGGAAAGTGGAGATGAGGTAGAAGATCAGCCATGACCTTATTGAATGGCGGCGCAGGCTCAAGGGGCCAAATGGCCGACTCCTGCTCCTATTTCTTATGTTCTTGGGCTGGAAAAAGACAAAGTCCAGTGAGATTAAGGGCGGCTCCGGCTCTGGCTCAAATTAACGGGGCAGAAAAATGAGCAAACAAGCCAACGAGAAATCTTAAAATAGGAGATGAATAGAAGTACAAGAGGTGTATCATTCCGATAAAGGTGAAAAGGGGTGACTCAAAGAAGAGAGTTTCCTGGCAGAGAGAGAGATTGGGGGTCATTTTAACTTCCCGCGATAATGTAAAACCGACGATTATTGGATCAGCCGCCCGTTTCTCTCTCTCTCGTGATTTTCATTTCCACTGAAGCCAAAAATATCATAACACACGGGGGTGTTGGTGGAGGAAGTGACTGAGGTAGAGACAATTGCATCTGTTAAGGGGGAAAAGTGGATAAATATTTGTGACAGAGTAAGATGTAGGGTTAATGGAGAGTGAGCAGGGCAGTGGGATTAGTTTTGGAATGCTCCAGCATAAACATGATGGGCCCAATGGCCTCCTATCTATCTACAGTAAACTCTTTGGTATCCGGTACCTACGGGACCGGGATGGCGCCGGTTGATTAAAAATTCTGGATAACGGAGAGGTATACCTACCAAGGTACGAGAGCCCCGGTTACACGGCCACAGGTGCAGGGGACCCGGTTACACAACCAGAGGTGCAGGAGCCATGGTTACATGGCAAGAGGTACGAGAACCCCGGTTACATGGCAAGAGGTACGAGAACCCCGGTTACATAGCCACAAATATACAGTAATACTTACCTTTGGGCTCCTGAACCTACTCCTGAATTTTGCCGGTTATTAGAGAATTCCGGATAATTAGGTGCCGTTTAAACGAGAGTTTACTGTATAAACTTCTGCTGTGCTTTAAGTGAGCTCCCCTACACTACGCTGAACTGGGTGGGGAGATCAACATGAGTCAGGAGTGAGGTTTGGAACCACTATCACAAAATAGAAGTTAATGGGTTTAATAGTCCATTAATTGCCACCTTATGATTGCTGTTAGCATTGCTGCCTCTTGACTTTTAGTTGTTGCTCTCACTCGTTTCTGTTTACTCCCACAAAGCAGTGGTTTGCAAACTTTTTCTGTCTGGGGGAACTCCCTGGTGCTGTTTTCTCAAAGATAACATCAGCTACCCAAAAAGAAAACTGCGCCGTCAGCTGCAGAACAGTTTCTTTCTACACACAAGACAACATGAATTGTTTGCTGCGCGTTAGCGAGCCAGCCGCGGCTCAGTGGGTAGCGCTCTCGCCTCAGTCAGGAAGGTTGCGGTTTCGAGTCCCGCTCCAGAGACTTGAGCACAAAAAAAAAAATCTAGGCTGGCATTCCAGAGCAGTACCGAGGGAGCGTTGCACAGACGGACGCTCCGTCTTTTGGATGAGATGTTAAACCGAGGCCCCGACAGGTGGATGCAATTATCCCTCAACTGTGCGCAAACAGGCTGCGGTGTTTCCTGCATTACAGCACTTCAAAAATACTTCATTGGCTGCAAAGCGCTTTGGGATGTCCTGAAGTCATGAAAGGCGCTATATAAATGCAAATTTTTCTTTCTTCTTCGGCTCTTAAATCAATAATACAGAACTACCGACTGGACAGCAATCAGAAGACTTTGGCGACCCCAGTTGGAAACTCTATGATATAAAGAGCTTGGTTTATCTCCTAGTTTCCAATTACACTCAATACATTAACCTATCTTTTTCCCCCTCACAGGTGCTACTGGGCCTGTTGTACATTCCAGCATTTGCTGGGGTTTTTTTTTCCCCCGCTGAGCTAAAAGGTGTCAACCCAAACTTCCCTTTCCTCCCCAAAATCCTAGAACGTGTTGTCTCCTCCCAAATCCATGCCCATCTTTCCCAAATCTCTGCAATCAGGTTTCCACCCCTGCCACAGCAGTGAAATTGCCCTAATCAAAGTCACAAATGACATCCTCCATGACGGTGACCATGGTGCACTACTCCTCCTCATCCTTCTTGACCCGCCTGCAGCCTTTGACATGGTTGGCCACATCATCCTCCTCCAACGCCTCCTTTGTCCAGCTAGGTGAGACTGTCCTCGCCTGATTCCACCGTTACCTATCCAGTCATAGCCAGAGAGTCGCTTGCAATGGCTTCTCTTCTCAGCCCCCATACTGTCATCTCTAGAATTTCTCAAGGATCTATCCTTGTCCCCCTACTATTTCTCATCTACACGTTGACCCTCAGTGACATCATCCAAAGACATAAGGCCAGGTTCCATGTATATTTGAAATGTGATGAGGCACAGTGTGGAGGAGCGACCCACTGCGTGTCTGCACTTGATAGAATCTTGCAGCACAGTAGGAGGCCATTTGGCCCACTGTGCCTGTGCTGGCTCTTTGAAAGCGCTATCCAATTAGTCCTACTCCCTTGCTCTTTTCCCGATAGCCCTGCAGATTTTTTCTTTTCCATCTACATCTATGTAAATTTTAATATAATCAGGCACCATTCTGTAGCTAACGCTGCCGAAAGGTCACTGCATTACAGGTTCATGGGGCACTGCCCAAAGGTCACTGCATTACAGGTTCATGGGGCACTGCCCAAAGGCCAATGTGTTACAGGCTCATGGGGCACTGCCCAAAGGTCACTGCGTCACAGGTTCATGGGTCACTGCCCAAAGGTCACTGCGTCACAGGTTCATGGGTCACTGCCCAAAGGTCACTGCGTCACAGGTTAATGGATCACTGCCCAAAGGTCACTGCATTACAGGTTCATGGAGCAGTGCACTGTATCAAATTGGATGACTATTGGGTAAAAAGTCTGAATTTTTGAACCTGGATTAAGGTAGCAAGCCTCAGCATAAAATCAACAGACCGATACTGACTCTGTCCTTCTAGAAATGTCTACTGTAGATTGATATTTCTTGTGCATCTTCTGTAAGTGAAATTCAGCCTCTGTACTCTCAAATTACTGCAGTGCAGTTTGGGAGTACCCTGCTGGGTAATTGAGGCAATAATCCACTGTTATTGAGCCATTGAAGCGTTCAGATATATGTGGTAAAGGGGCTGGCAAATGAACTGGAGTCAGAGTAAACAACGCACATGCTAGGGACCTTACATTATATTTCTTTTCCCAATAGTCCCTTTGATTGCTTCTCACTGGATTCCTCCATGGTACAACACGAAACTCGTAAATATGGTAAACAGTGAGGAGGATAGAAGCAGACTTCAGGAGAACATAGGCAGACTGGTGAAATAAGCAGATACATGGCAGATGAAATTTAACGCAGAGGAGTGTGAAGAGATGCATTTTAGAAGGAAGAATGAGGAGAGGCAATATAAACTAAATTCTCATCCTTGTTTTCAAATCCCTCCATGGCCTCACCCTTCCCTATCTCTGTAATCTCCAGTCCTACAACTCTCAGATCTCTGCATTCTTCCAATTCTGGCCTCTTGAGCATCCCCGATTTTAATCGCTCCACCATTGGCGGCCGTGCCTTCAGCTGCCAAGGCCCTAAGCTCTGGAATTCCCTCCGTAAACCTCTCCACCTCTCTCTCCTCCTTTAAGATGCTCCTTAAAACCTACCTTTTTGACCAAGCTTTTGGTCACCTGCCCTAATTTCTCCTTATGTGGTTCAGTGTCAAATTTTGTCTCATAGCGCTCCTGTGAAGCGCTTTGGGACGTTTTGCTACAACAAAGGCACTATATAAATAAAAGTTATTGTTGTTGTACAATTTTAAAGGGGGTGTCAGAACAGAGAGACCTGCGGATTTACATACACATAGCTTTGAAGGTGGCTGGACAAGTTGATAAGGCTGTAAAAAAACACCAAACAGGATCTGTGACTTTATAAATAGGGGCATAGAGTACAAAAGCAAGCAAGCATTTGAGATTGGGAAATGTTGGTCTTCAGAGGGACCTGGGTGTCCTTGTACACGAATCACTGAATGTTAACATGCAGGTACAGCAAGCAATTGGGAAAGCAAATGGTATGCTGGCTTTTATTACAAAAGGATTTGAGTATAAGAGTAAAGACGTCTTACTGCAATTATATAGGGCCCTGGTGAGACCACACCTGGAGTATTGTGTACAGTTTTGGTCTCCTTACCTAAGGATGGTTATACTTGCCAGAGAGGGAGTGCAACAAAGGTTCACCAGACTGTGAGGAGAGATTGAGTAGACTAGGCCTATATTCTCCAGAGTTTAGAAGAATGAGAGGTGATCTCATTGAAACATACAAAATTCTTACAGGGCTTGACAGGGTAGATGCAGGGAGGATGTTTCCCCTGGCTGGGGAGTCTAGGACCAGGGGTCACAGTCTCAGGATAAGGGGTCGGCCATTTAGGACTGAGATGGGGAGAAATTTCTTCACTCAGAGGGTGGTGAATCTTTGGAATTCTCTACCCCAGAGGGCTGTGGAGGCTCAGTCGTTGAGTATATTCAAGACAGAGATCGATAGATTTTTGAATATTAAGGGAATCAAGGGATATGGGGATAGTGCAGGAAAGTGGAGATGTGGTAGATGATCAGCCATGATCTTACTGAATGGCGGAGCAGGCTCGAAGGGCCAAATGGCCTATTCCTGCTCCTATTTCTTATGTTCTTATGCTAAACCTTTCTAAATCATTGGTTAGGCCTCAGCTGGAGTATTGTGGCCAATTCTGGGAACCACGTTAGGAAGGATGTCATGGCCTCGGAGAGGGTGCAGAGGAGATTTACTAGAATGGTACCAGGGATGAGGAACTTCAGTTATGTGGAGAAACTGGAGAGGCTGGGATTGCTTTCCTAAGAGCAGAGAAGGTTAAGTGGAGATTTAACAGAGGTGTTGTGAATTATGAGGCGTTTTGATAGGGGTAAGGCCACAGTTATGGCCTTGCCCTAGTTGCCCCGAGGGCATTAAGAGTCAACCATATTGAGGGGAAAATTCGGTTGCTTTGCGCCTCCCGTTAGCGCCCTAAGAGGGCGCTAATGCGGTGCAAAGCAACTAGCGCCCAGGCGCGGTGATGTTTGCGCCGCTCGCGAAATTGACCAGACATTTTGCGGCGGCGCTAAACACTACCACCATGATCTCCTGCGCCCGCAGATCGTGACGTCAGTCGAGTGTGCAACGCACCGGTAGCGCCCCGGACCGGATATTGAGTGGCGCCCCCTGCCTTTCCGCCTGCCGCTAGCAACAGGTTGAGGGGAACGTTTTGCAGTCGGGAAGGGACTGGGGAGCGCTATTTAAAGGCGACCACTTCCTGCCTTTTTTTGTCAGCGACATTTTTGCACCACGCATTCTGAGAGAGAGAGAGACTTCCGGAGAGATTCAACGCTGTGTGAAGGAGTTTTGGGTACTGAGCAGCACTTTGCAGGTTCATTTTGATTTAACCTTCCTTGCATCAATTTAGAAGAAACTATGGGGGCTGCACTCTGAGCTCTCCATTGTTCTTTCCAGCAGATTTGATGTGCAGGTCTCTCCAGGCCGAGATTCAAGGCTGCAATGAGCAGGATGTGGATGGAGAGCAAGATCGACCCTCCCCTTTAAGAACTGGCCGGCGCCAATGTGTCTGTGTTCCATTGTTGACTGACATCACGAGCTTCGCCAGCGCTCTGAGGCAGCGCCTCGCTCCTCGGCGTTAGCGTCTTGAGAGGTGTGTAGCGCCTGATTTAGCGCTCCAATCACCTCCAGGGGCGATAGAAGCCAAGTTTGCAGTCGGAGGCGATAATTAGCGCCAGGCGCTAAACTTTGCGCCCGGCCGATAATTGCGCCCCAAACGGGTCGATACCGAATTTCTCCCCCCATATAGTGTTGGACTGGAGTCCCACGTAGGTCAGACCAGGTAGGGGGCGGCAGGTTGCCTTCCCTGAAGGACAATTGGGGAACCAGTTGGGTTCATGCTCATTTTATCTGGTGCCAGCTCAGACTACAAGATTTGAGAAAGAAAGACTTGCATTTGTATAGCGCCTTTCACGACCACCGGACATCTCAAAGCGTTCTACCAGCCACTGAAGTACTTTTGAAGTGGAGTCAATGTTGTAATGTGGGAAGCGCGGCAGCCAATTTGCACTCAGCAAGCTCCCACACAAACAGCAATGTGATAATGACCAGATGATCTGTTTTTGTTATGTTGGTTTTAATGACTTCAAACTCCTCAAAAAAGGACGGTACAACTTTGATTTATGAGTGACAGAACGATTACTTTAGAGAGTCTCCGAGAGGAACGATTTTCCCAGTTGCTCCGATAGCCATAAGCGGACTGGTGCCAACTCCCTCTAAGAATAGCTGCAGCAACAGACAAGGCAGCGAGTATACTGCATACCACAATACCACTGGAATGGTTTCAGACTCTCACTAAACAGCAACACACAAGCTGCAGACCACCTACATTTAAAAAAAACAACACTGCTGGCAAGAGTGCCCGAGACCTGTTTCAATTAAACATTCTTAAATTGGCAGATTGTTTGCGTTAGAGACGCAGCATGAACGATCCCAGTACCAATTAATGCACACAGCTCCGTTAAGACGGTTTCGTCGGTCTACATTTTTTAAAAAAAAGTCTCGAGTTTAAGCTCAGCTCTCCGAAGGTAAAACCCTTCGTTGTTTTCCTCGGGCTTTAACTAGAAGTGTCTCGAAAACATGTTTTTTGCCGCTGCCCACGACACGCCCATCTCAAACATGCAACCCAAAGGCAAGGATGGAATGACTCGAGTCAAAATACACAGCCAATTTTGGCTGACTGCGAACATAAAAAAAAAACACAGTAAACTTCTTCGAATTCCTTTCCATCCATCAAAAGTTCTGCTTGGTTTCAGAAATGAGAAACGTGTGATAATTTACAGAGTTCAGGGCTAGGCTGGCAGAACATTCCAAACAGAACTAGCCCCTTACATATTTTTGCTGGCGTCCCTTGTTAAGACTCCTAGGCATGGATTTTCCGATCAGGCAGTTGCGTAAATAGAACCGTTGGTACGATGGCCCCCCCCCGCTGCTTGCATTTCCAGGCCAGCTCCCGAGCATGAATGAGAGGTTTGTTTGTGAACGGGACGTTACATGTGAAGGCTTGCAGTCGTTAAAGAGGCAGCCCATTTTTTGATGGCATTCTGGGAAGAGGGAGGAGGAGGAGAATTATGTCATGTGGGGCTGACCGACGCCCAGTATCCAGAGGAGCTGTTTAAGGTGCGTGGGAGGAGGCAAATGAACCGTGCACCATTCAACGGCACTGGCTGCTGGGCTGCTAAAGTTTAATGACCTCACCAGGCCAGGCAAGATAGGTAAACTCACCATAAAAAATAATCAAAAAAAGACAAATGGAATGCTGGCCTTTATATCTAGAGGACTGGAATACAAGGGGGTAGAAGTTATGCTGCAGCTGTACAAAGCCCTGGTTAGACCACCCCTGGAGTACTGAGAGCAGTTCTGGGCACCACAGCTTTGGAAGGATATAATGGCCTTGGAGGGAGCGCAGGGTAGATTTACTAGAATGATACCTGAACTCCAAGGGTTAAATTACGAGGAGCGATTACACAAACTAGGATTGTATTCCCTGGAATTTCAAAGGTTAAGGGGTGATCTGATCAAAATTTTCAAGATATTAAGGGGAACTAAAAGGGCAGATAGAGAGAAGCTAATTCCGCTGGTTGGAAAGTCTAGGACATGGGGACATAGCCTAAAAATTAGAGCCAGGATTTTCAGGAGTGAAGTTCGGAAACACTTCTACACGCAAAGGGTGGTAGAAGTTTGGAACTCTCTTCCGCAAAAAGCAGTTGGTGCTGGATCAATTGTTAATTTTAAATCTGCGATTGATAAATTTCTGTTAACCAAAGGTATTAAGGGATATGGGGCAAAGGCAGGTATATGGAGTTAGGCAACAGAGCAGCCAAGATCTTACTGAATGGCCGACCAGGTTCGAGGGGCTAAATGGCTTACTCCCGTTCCTATAACCTTCTATTGATACGGTGTACTAAGCATGCACTGCACATAGTTACCTCTTCCTCACACTGTCTTACAGTACTTTGAATACTTACCACAAATGCCTATTAGGCAGCAGCAAGTTTTCCCCTGTAAACGTTCCTTCCTTCCCATTCCTTAAATAAACTTCCTTCAAACAACTCCTTCCGTGTTATGCATGTACATGTAATCACGTCGACTATGGGCTGCACATAGAAACATAGAAGATAGGAGCAGGAGTAGGCCATTCGGCCCCTCGAGCCTGCTCCGCCATTCGATGAGATCATGGCTGATCATCCAAACTCAGTACCCTGTCCCTGCCTTCTCCCCATATCCTTGATACCTTTAGCCTTAAGAAATATATCTAACTCCTTCTTGAATATATTTACTGACTTGGCCTCAACTGCCTTCTGTGGTAGAGAATTCCACAGGTTCACCACTCTCTGGGTGAAGAAATTCCTCCTCATCTCTGTCCTAAATGGCTTACCCCTTATCTTTAGACTGTGACCTCTTGTTCTGGACTCACCCACCATCGGGAACATCCTTCCTGCATCCAGTCTGTCTAGCCCTGTTAGAATTTTATAAGTTTCAATGAGATCTCCTCTCATTCTTCTAAACTCCAGCGAGTATAAGCCCAATCGACCCAATCTCTCCTCGTACGTCATTCCTGCCATCCCAGGTATCAGTCTGGTGAATCTTCACTGCACACCCTCCATGGCAAGAACATCCTTCCTCAGATAAGGCGACCAAAACTGCACACAATATTCAAGGTGTGGTCTCACCAAGGCCCTGTACAGCTGCAGCAAGACATCCTTGTTCCTGCACAGTGACACAAGGGCATCTCTGCATGTCCTACCGATAAATTTTGATTTGTAACTCTTGCACGCTGTTTGCGCGCAACAGGTGGGGCAGAACCCACACAAGAGGTGGCCGACCAAACTTACATCCTCTTCCTCATTCAAGAAGAAGGAGTCTCGGGGAGAAGACACTACTGAAAGAACGGGCGGGGGGGGGGGTGGGATTGGGGAAGTGGGAGCTGTAGGCCCCAACTCAGAATTCATACTAACCTTCTCCTGCGCTTCTCATCCTATTCACTGGCACCAAAGCATACAATGAAACATTGTGCTGTCACTCATTCCACTGAAAGCCTATATCTGAAGGGTTTCATGAGGACAGCATTCTGAAACATGCTCCTTTCTCTTCCGCAGGTGTGGCAGAGAAAGAGCAGTCGTGAGCCAGGAACTTAAGACAGTATATGCAGTGCCACTCACTCTAACCCTTCACCGACCCAGGTACATCCATCCCGCGAGATTTCAAATCCCAGGTACAGGAATGGGCACGGAGCAGGACTAAGCAGGTGCGGGTGTTGATGGCAGAGGAGGACCGCCTCACGTCTATCCTCAGCCGGCGAGTCCATGGAGTCGGAACTCAAGGGACCCATTGTTAAAAGGAGGAGGCTTTCCAAGCATCAACGATTGCTGCGGTAATTGGAGGCTGTGCCAACTGAGTGTGGAGGTCTCCCCTACCTGCGTCGGTGCTGGGTTGATGGATGGAATCACAACACCGCAGTCCACTATGGAGTATGTGACCACTCCAGGAACATACTACAGGGAAACCTCGAAACGGTAGAGGTCCTAAGCCTGTTTGTAGGCGGTTTTCACGAATGCTCAAAAGTGCTGCCATAAAGGCCCCGAGCTCCAATGTCCAACAAGCTCTCCAGCTTGGGCCAGGTTTGGGGATTGCATGCAAAGTCCGAATGATCAGAGCTTGTGATAATGTCATTGCTGCCATCGGGTCTGGTGTTGCTCAGCAGTGGTCGGAGTGCCCAGTAGCAGAGGCATTTAATGATGCTGTTATCTCTTAGGACGACAACGTCTGGACCCTTCCTCACCCGCCACCCCTCCAATCCCCTTCCGCTGTCTACACACGTGCCAGAAAATGGGCATGTCCAGGTCACAGCTCCAAAATGGAGCAGAACCAGTCAATGGGCCATCTCAGGACCCAGCTCACGGAGATCGAGTCATCTCATCGGAACAGGAGTCGGTCAGTCAGCCTCTCGGCCATTCAATTAGACCGTCGCCGATCGATATCTTAACTCCCTTTGCCCGCCTTCGTTCCACCTTCTAACTCGGCTCCTTTACAAACTATCCCTCCGCGTACAAAATCAGAACCGGCGCTAGCCGTGAACCGGTTAAACACACCGATATTATAGCCTAGTAACAGAATGCAAGTCTGTGACAAACAGGAAGTCAGGGTCTGCCCAGCTCTGCTAAACCACCAAAGCAATTGTGTGTCAGAAAATCCAGCACGCTCTCTCACCTTGCGGTTTGTTCAGTCTGTCCATCGATTCTCAAGCCTTCGTCAAGCTATAAAAACCAGTGCTAAGTACGTGTTACTTGGTGTTGCAACTATGCTCTGCTGCAAACTGCACTGTAACTTTCCAGAGAGGAAGCAGGAGATAGAGACTACACCCAGGAGGCTCTTGCGTAAAATGGCTCAATTCCATTCAGCTTGAAAAAATGTTAATTGTCTAATTCCCAGCTAAAAGCACATTCCACTTGCTCTTCTTACAATCGTTTTCCCTTTAGTTTCTGCGGCAGTGTATGTATTTCATCCGCACTCACTGCGAAGCGCCGGTTCAGACAAAACACCGCATTCAAATCACAAGATGCAAAGCCTGTATTCCCAAAATCGGCTTTATTTAAAGCTGGAGTAGTGATCAGGTTTAGTAATGAAGCAGGGTTGGGGGATGGGGTCCCCAGGCACTATTATCCAAATGTTCTCTCTCCGAGGGATAGAAATAACAACCACTGGTGATGGTGGTGGGGGAAGGAGGGAGGAAGGAAGAGAAAGACGTGTGTGTGTGTGTGTGTATATACAGTGTGTATTGTGTGTGTGTATACAGTGTGTCTATACAGTATGTGTATATAATGTATGTATGTGTATAGTGTGTGTTTACAGTGAGAGTGTGTTTACATTGCGCGCATGTGCCTGGGAAATGCCTCTGATGTTCCTCCCTATTCTCTATAAGTGGCTGTACCTGTGCTCTAAAGAGAATGCTGGGTTTCCACTCGAACACTCACCAGGAACTCACGGGGAAAAGTTCACAATTTACCTGCGCACTACTAGTCCGTAACACCATTGTAACAGTTTGAAATAGAGAGGCAGGATGTTCAATTCACACACCAGCTGCCTGTTTGCTTAGTTTAATCACACAGGGGGAGCAGTAGATGGGGCCAACCTCACACCATCAGGATGATGAAAGCAACAATCTGGCAGGATTGCTTAAAAGAAGCAACACAATCCTGTATTCTCTTTCCTGTGGGAAACAAACTTGCTTCCATTATCACATCAACCAAATGTGGAGAGACTAGAAAAGCTGGGATTGTTCTCTTTAGAGCAGAGAAGGTTCAGGGGAGATTTAATAGAGGTGTTCAAAATTAGGAGGGGTTTTGATAGAGAGTAAATAAGGAGAAACTGTTTCCACTGGCAGGAGGGACGGTAACCAGAGGGCACGGATTTAAGCTAACTGGCAAAAGAGCCAGGGGGCAATGAGGGAAACAAAATTTACGCAGCGAGTTGTTGTGATCTGGAACGCACTGCCTGAAAAAGGGGGTGGAAGCAGATTCAATGGTGACGTTCAAAAAGGAATTGGATAAATACTCGAAAAGGAAAACATTGGCAGGACTATGGGGCAAGAGCAGGGGGGGGAGGGGGGAGTGGGGCTAATTGGATCGCTCTTTTCAAAGAGGCGGCACAGGCACGATGGGCCGAATGGCCTCCTTCTGAGCTGTATGACTCGATGGAATGTGGAATATTGCTAGTGATGGAAGTGACAGCCAAGAAAGTGCTGCTGGAGCATGTCCAGGGTCAAAGTAAAGCTGGGGCAGATCGGGCCTGCGGAGTGATTTGATTCCGACACCACCCCCACACCCCTCCTCCGGCGCTAACCATTCTCTTACCTTTTCTGGATCTGGAGAAAAACTTCATCGAGACGGGCGAGGTAGAGACGGAACTGCCAGAGGAATCCTTTGAGGTCGAGCGGAATATGCCGCTGAAGCTCATTCGCCGGGGAGACCTTGGCGAAGAGTCTTGGGGAAAAGGGAACACCGTTTTTGGAGAGCCGGGGCTTTGCTTCACCCTCACCGGAGCGGAGACGGGACTGGACGGTCGATTGTAGAAATTCCGGGAAAAGAAGCCTTTGGAAGGGCTGCCGCTGGAATGGGAGCTGTCTTCTCCCTGTATGGATGAGCACAAATCAGGTCTCAGAGCAGAAATCGTAGCACTAAAATCCACCGAAGAGGAAACATTCTGAAACATTTCTACTTTACCCACACACATTTGAAGGACACTGAATTCACAGAAAGCAACAAGAGGCAACAACAGAACCTCTGCACATCCCATAAACAGACTACAGCCGATCATGTCTTCAGCACCTTTGGCTGTATCACAATATTTAACCCACTAAGATTTCTTACTTAACAGGACCGCAACCTGAGATTTCACCACAGACAACATTACAAAGTTATTACAAAGTATTTACAGCACAGAAACAAGCCATTCGAACTGCACAACAAAAAGGAGTAATCGTCCCAACTGATAAGGTGACTGCAACCACTACGATGTGGCAGAATACAATTGTGGAATTTTAGCAATTTCTGAATGGACTGACACGCTTTATGAAAGGTCAAGGGCGTTTTGAGGCTGGCATAGAATGATACAGCACGGAAGGAGGCCATTCGGCCCATCGTGCCTGTGCCGGCTCTTTGAAAGAGCCGTCCAATTAGTCCCACTTCCCCCGCCCCCTTTCCCACAGCCCTGCAAATTTTTCCCCTTCCAAATATTTGAAGTCACTTCAGCATGAAAACCTTCACTCTGCCATGGATCCAGATTCACTTTATTTAGGAAATAAGTTTTTTTTTTAATATTGACACAGGAGACCACGTTTCCATAGTTACTAAAAATAGGGAATTCAAGAGAAACTTCTTTACCCAGAGAGTGGCGAGAATGTGGAATAAGGAGTGGTGGAGGCGAATCGCACTAGATGCATTTAAAGGGGGAAGCGAGATAAGCACAAGAGGGAGAAAGGAGTCGCAGGATATGCTGATGGGGTGAGATGATGTAGGGTGGAGCACAAACACCGGCACGGACCAGTTGGGCTGAATGGCCTGTTTCTGTGCTGTAAACGCTATGTAAACAAATGTTTCCTGTAAGCTGCGTGACCGGCGAACCCGCGCAGCCGGCTTTTCAATGCAAGTATTTTGAATGGCCCACGCAGCCCCTTTGACCGCAGTGCCAAACAAAATTAATGGGAACGTTGTTTGTAACACTTCATAATTTTAACTGTGGTGAAATCTCAGGTTGTGGTCCACAAATAAGAAATCTTAGTGGGTTAAATATTGTGATACCGCCAAAGGCAGATCCCCAAGTCTGAACCGCAGTCCACGCTATGTTACTGATCTTAAGTAAGAGTGTCAGCTGTGGCTCAGTGGGTAGCACACTCGCCTCTGAGTCAGAAGGTTGTGGGTTCCAGTCCCACGCCAGGGACTGGAGCACATAAAGCTAGGCTGACACTCCAGTGCAGTGCTGAGGGAGCGCTGCACTGTCGGAGGTGCTGTCTTTTGGATGAGACGTTAAACCGAGGCCCCGTCTGCTCTCTCAGGTGGAGATAAAAGATCCCATGGCACTATTTCGAAGAAGAGCAGAGGAGTTCTCCCTGGTGTCCTGGGGCCAATATTTATCCCTCAACCAACATAACAAAAAACAGATGATCTGGTCGTTATCACATTGCTGTTTGTGGGAGCTTGCTGTGCGCAAATTGGCTGCCGCGTTTCCCACATTACAACAGTGACGACACTTCAAAAAGTACTTCATTGGCTGTAAAGCGTTTTGAGACCTCCGGTGGTCGCGAAAGGCGCTATAGAAATGCAAGTCTTTCTTTAAGATGACAGGAGTGGCGTTACAATTTGCCACAGGTGTCACTGGCAATGGGGGAGACAGGTCAGCTGCCATACCTTTGCCTGACCACTATCTCACTGGAGGACTGCAAGACACTCAACAGGTCTGTGTCCCGGCATACGTCACCATCATCAGGAGTGGAGCGGGGAAACAAAATTAAGCCAGGTTGGCAGCTCACGGCAAATTAATTTCAGATAACGTACAGACCAACTTCAAAAACTCAGCTGGGAGCAAAATAGACAGTGACCTCAGATGGAAAGACTGAGCTGGAAGTAGGACTTGGAAGAAAAGTATTTTGTCAAAATATACAGTGAAGATTCGCCTTCATCGCCATTTCACACAAAAAAGAATTGGGCCGCTATTGACACAGCCGTGGCTCGGTGGGCAGCACTCTCGCCTCTGAGTCAGAAGGTTGTGGGTTCAAGTCCCACTCCGGAGACGTTAGCACATAATTCAGGCTGATACTTCAGCGCTGCACTGTCGGAGGCGGCGTCTTTCGGATGAGACGTTAAACCGAGGCCCCGTCTTCCCTCTCAGGAGGACGTAAAAGATCCCACGGCCACTATTTCTGAAGAAGAGCAGGGGAGTTATCCCCGGTGTCCTGGGGCCAATATTTATCCACCAACCAACATCACCAAAAAACAGTTGATCTGGTTTGCTGTGCACAAATTAGCTGCTGTATTTCCTACATTACAACAGTGACTACAATTCTAAATTGACTGTAAAGGCGCTTTGGGACTTCCCGAGGTTGTGAAAAGCGTTTTTTGTTTTTTTTAAAAAGACTACAGCAACCGACCTATCCGAAAGATTTATGCACATCAGAGGGCAGTTAAGAGTCAACCACGGTGGTGTGGGACTGGAGTCACATATAGGCCAGACCGGGGTAAGGACGGCAGGTTTCCCTCTTCAAAAGGACATTGGTGAACCAGATGGGTTTTTAACGACAATCCGACAGCTTCATCGACACGTTTTTTAAAAAACAAAAACGGATGCCAGCTTTTTATTTCCAGTTTTTAAAAAAAAAAAACTGAATTCAAATTCCAAAACTGCCATGATGGGATTCGAACTCTGAGTAAGCTGAATCTTTTCTCATTTCTTGAACAGTCCACTCAAGCAGGGGCCGGTCATCTGCCTTAGAGTGACAGGCTGCTTTTGTTATGTTTTACATTGGGTATTTTTTCTTGGATTCAGTGTCTCAGGATACTCTCACAGGCAGTCCCTCCTCTCCCCATCTCACCTGGACTCTGCCATCTACCTGCCCCAATTGCTGTGTATTTAGTAGGAAGCCCAGGACCTGGAGTGGACCGGTGCCTTTACCTGCCCGTAACTGCATCTCAGTGTTTATTCGATGGCTCAGAAGGTGGCAGAATAAACACACTTCACTAGATAACCGTTTATGCTGTAATAAATCAGTTTGGTGGTTTAAACAGTAAATACCATCAATGATTTCAAAAGGAAATTGGATAGGCACTTGAGGAAATAAACTTGCAGGGCTACGGGGATAGAGCGGGGGAATGGGACTGACTGGATTGCTCTGCAGAGAGCCGGCACGGACTCGATGGGCCGAATGGCCTCCTTCTGTGCTGTAATGACTCTGTGACATAGTGTGAACAGCATTAGAAAACATAGTACAGGAAACTCTCTTTTAACCGGCACCCAAATAACCGGAAACCTCTCTTAACCGGCACCCAAATAACCGGAAACCTCTCTTAACCGGCAAAATTCTTGAGTAGGTAACCGGGGTTTTCCTTCATCTCTCCTTTAAAAATAACTTTTTAAAAAACCCCGAGGCGTTTGCCTTGTATCGGAGCGTGTAGATTGGGAGGGGAATGTGCAGCCCGGGTAGGCAGCGGACACGACAGATGGTCAGCTGGCGGTCCCCGGGGAGACGGAGCTCCGAATGCAGGCGCATGTCAATGTGTACGGGGCTCTCGTACGTTGGGAGATATAACTCTCCGTTATCCGGACTTTTTGATTAACCGGCACCACGCCGGTCCCGTCGGTGCCGGTTAATAAAGAGTTTCCTGTAATCACTAACCATCCTCAGATTTGATAGAAACGTAATTAATTGTTTCTGCTGCTTTAAACTACAATCGGAACTGGGCCAAATACAAGCTCCCCGAATATTAACCTTTACATGGAAGTTCCTTATCTGCCACATCCCTCCCTTCCCCTTGTCCACCAGGCCAAGCTTCTCCAAGGTTCCCCCCATGCCCTAGCCCTGAACTCGCATGTTGCTCTAGTTTTTCTCCTCTGTCCCCTCATGCCCTCTCCGAGCTCATCTTGTCCATGAGACCCACCTCCTGCTCTCTCGACACTATTCCCACCAAACTGCTGACCACCCAACTTCCCTTCCTGGCCCCCATATTAGCTAATATTGTAAACAGTTCCCTCTCCTCAGCTACCGCCCTCCTCCCTTTCAAATCTGCCGTCATCACCACCCCCCCTCTTCATAAACCCACTCTTGACCTCTCTGTCCTTGCAAGTTACCAATCATCTCCAACCTCCATTTCCTCTCCAAAGTCCTTGAACAGGTTGTCGCCTCCAAATCCGTGCCCATCTTTCCCGCAACTCCATGTTTGAAACTCTCCAATTAGCTTTCTGCCCCGCCACAGCCCTAATCAAAGTCACAAATGACATCCTCTGTGACTGTGGCCATAGTGCACTATCCCTCTTCATCCAGTCTGCAGCATTTGACATGGATGACCACACCATCCCCCTCCAACGCCTCTCGTCCGTTGTCCAGTGGAGTCGGACTGCCCTCTCCTGGTTCCACTCTTACCTATCTAGTCCTAGCCAGAGAATCAGCTGCAATGGCTTCTCTTCTCGCTCCCGCACCATTACCTCTGGAAGTCCCCCAAGGATCTATCCTTGGCCCCCTTCCTATTTCTCATCTATATGCTGCCTCTCGGCAAACTCTTTCGAAGACACGACATCAGGTTCCACATATACACTGACGACACCCAGCTCTACCTCACTAGCACCTCTCGCGACCCTTCCACTGCCTCCATGTTGTCAGCCTGCTTGTCCAACAGCCAGTCCTGGAGGAGCTGGAATTTCTTGCAATCAAATACAGGATAGACCGAATCCATTGTCTTCGGGCCCCCGCTTCAAACTCCGTTCCCTAGCCACTAATTCCATCCCTCTCCCTGGCCACAGTCTCAGGACTTTTGCAACCTTGGCGTCCTATTTGACCCCGAGCTGAGCTTCCCACCACATATCCTCTCCATCCCAAAGACTGCCCATCTCAGCCACATCTGCTGCTGAAACCCTCATCCATGATTTTGTCACCTCCAAGCTGGACTATTCCAGTGCTCTCCTGGCCGACCTCCCATCTTCCATCCTTTATAAATTTCAGCTCATCCAGAACTCTGCTGCCCGTATCCTAAACCGCACCAAGTCCCGTTCACTCATCACCCCGGTGCTCGGTGACCTACATTGGCTCTTGGCCCACCAAAATTCTCATCCTCATGTTCAAATTCCTCCATGGCCTCACCCCTCCCTATGTTCCCCATCTCTGTAACTCCTCCAGCTCTACAACCCTCTAAGAACTCTGCGTTCCTCGAACTCTGGCCTGCTGTGCTTCCCCCCACTTCCTTCGCCCCACCATTGGTGGCCGTGCCTTCTGCTGCCTGGACCCTAAGCTTGCGAATTCCATCCCTAAACCTCACTGCCGCTCTCTCCTCCTTTAAGACACTCCCTAAAAACAACCTCTTTGACCAAGCTTTTAGTCACCCATCCCAATATCTCTTTATGTGGCTCGGTGTCAATTTTTGGCCGATAACACTCCACAGCATGCGTGTCTGAATCTCCGTGCCCCCCCCCCCCCCCCACCCGCCTAAGTAACCCGCCCTGTTAATATCCAGGCCTACATGTCTCTTATACATAAAAAGAGCTGTTGATCAAACAGCTATACAAAGTAAACCCACATAATGCTTGTATCTGAATTGAATGGCCTGACCCACCTCTTGGATAGCTAACCACACTAATTTGGGTTACTTTCAGTCAGTGTATCTGGCTTTTAATCACATATGTTCCATGACAGAAAGAAAGATTCCAATACCACAACACCTCATAGACAAGTGCACAAGGGAGCGGGTCAGAAGAAACTTCCAATTCAAATGCACTTTGCAGAAACCATTGGAAGGTCATCACAAAGCTGGGAAGCTGCAGATTCTGATCAAAGTAATAACAGTCTCTTCTGAAATGAAACAAGATAGATCTCCCACCTGTCGCAGTCAGTAAAAGCTCAGAGCAATGTCTAGGATAGCCAACCAGAATTTATACTTGCGCACTTACTCATAAAACACAAGTTTAAAAAGAACAGTGCAACGGTTAAAGTGACTGATGGCCACTTTGTGAACACATTAGCAGCTATTTTAAAAAGGGGAAGGCTAAACAATACATTTCTACAGCTCATACAGTTCTACTCTCCATACTATAAAAATGACATAGAAGCACTAGAGAAAGTGCAAAAGAGATTTACAAGGGTGGTACCCGAGAACTGAGAGAGTACAGCGATCGTGAAAGATTGAACAGGTTGGGGGGTTTTTCTTCAGGAAAGAGAAGACTTAGCGAAGACCTGATAGAGATCTTTAAAATTATAAATGGGTTGGACAGGGTAGATGTGGAGAGAATGTTTCCAATTGTGGGAGAATCCAAAACTAGGGGCCATAAATACAAGACATTTACTAATAAATCCAACAGGGAAATAAGGTCAAATTTCTTCACTCAGGGTGTGGTTAGAATGTGGAACTCGCTACCACAGGAAGTGGTTGAGGCAAATAGCTTAGATGCTTTCAAAAGGAAACTAGATGAGTACATGAGAGAAAAGGGATTAGAAAGCTATGCTGAAAGGCTAAGATGAGGCAGATCATAGAATCACAGAAATTTACAGCACAGAAGGAGGCCATTCGGCCCATTGTGTCCGCGCCGGCCGACAAAGAGCTATCCACCCTAATCCCACTTTCCAGCTCTTGGTCCGTAGCCCTGCAGGTTACGGCACTTCAAGTTCACGCCCAAGCACTTTTTAAATGTGGTGAGAGGATTGGAAAATGATGGCTAGAGCTGCTGCTATTTCCTCTTTTGCTTCTCTTAACAGCCTGGGATACATTTCATCCAGGCCTGGGGATTTATCCACTTTCAAAGCTGCTAAGCCCCTTAATACTTCCTCTCTAATTTCATCTAATATTTCACACTACTCCTCCCTGATTGTAATGTCTGCATCACCCCTATCTTTTGTGAAAATAGATAGAATGGGAGAAGACTCGTGTGGAGAATAAACACCAGCACAGACGAGTTGGGCCAAATGGCCTGTTTCTGTGCTGTATATTCCACATAATTCTATGTAAAAACAGAAGTCTAGTTTATCTGCGGTCATTTAAAAGTCAATTGTTTCTCCGACGTTGTTCTTCCAACTGCACCCTGGCTTAAAATAAATATCAAAGAGACACACAGTGCAAGAAATTCAAAAGGTAATCCACTCAACAAAAAAAAATCTTACTTTGCAGTTATCTTGAAATGCAAATCATGTCGGAAGGCCCATTGATATAAAAAAAAACACCTGTGATGTGTAGGACAACCTAAATGCTCTGCAGCACAGAGATAAGGAATACAGTAATAACTCTGTACACCAGTAGGTTATTGTATTTATTGTGAAAACACCTTGCAGGATTTAGTTCTATGTATCCACAAAGCTGGGTGGGCGTGTGTGCTGTGAGGAGGATGCAGAGAAACTCCAGTATGATTTGGACAGGTTGGGTGAATATACTGCATCTGCCATGCATCTGCCCAATGTGGAGAAATGCGAGGTTATCCACTTTGGTGGCAAAAGCAGGAAGGCAGATTATTATCTGAACGGCAATAGATTGGGAAAAGGGGAAGTGCAACGAGACCTGGGTGTCCTTGTGCACCAGTCGCTGAAGGTAAGCATGCAGGTGCAGCAGGCGGTTAAGAAGGCAAATGGTATGTTGGCCTTCATAGCGAGAGGATTCGAGTACAGGAGCAAGGATGTCTTGCTGCAGTTGTACAGGGCCTTGGTGAGACCACACCTTGAGTATTGTGTGCAGTTTTGGTCGCCTTATCTGAGGAAGGATGTTCTTGCCATGGAGAGAGTGCAGCGAAGATTCACCAGACTGATACCTGGGATGGCAGGAATGACGTATGGAGAGAGATTGGGTCGATTGGGCTTGTATTTGCTAGAGTTTAGAAGAATGAGAGGGGATCTCATTGAAACTTATAAAATTCTAACAGGACTAGACAGACTAGATGTAGGAAGGATGTTCCCGATGGCGGGGGAGTCCAGAACCAGGGGTCACAGTCTAAGGATAAGGGGTAAGCCATTTAGGACAGAAATGAGGAGGAATTTCTTCACCCAGAGAGTGGTGAACCTGTGGAATTCTCTACCACAAAAGACAGTTGAGGCCAATTCATTACATATATTCAAGAAGGAGTTGGATATATTTCTTAAGGCTAAGGGGATCAAGGGATATGGGGAGAAAGCAGGGACAGGGTACTGAATTTGGATGATCAGCCATGATCACATTGAATGGCGGAGCAGGCTCGAGGGGCCGAATGGCCTACTCCTGCTCCTATCTTCTATGTTTAATAAAGGTGTTCAAAATTATGATTAAGCTTTGATGGAGTAAAATAAGGAGAAACTGTTTCCACTGGGGGGGTGGGCCAGATCTAGAGGGCACAGATTTAAGGTAATTGGCAAAAGAACCACGGGGGAGGCGAGGAGAACTTGTTTTATGCAGCAAGTCGTTGTGATCTGGAATGCACTGCCTGAAAGGATGGTGGAAGCAGATTCAATAAAAATGGAATTGGATATATACCGGGGGAAAAAAAATTGCAGGGTTATGAGGAAAGAGCAGGCGGGGGGGGAGGGAAGTGGGACTAATTGGTTGAATCTTACACAGGCACAATGAGCCGAGCGGCCTCCTTCTGTGCTGCAAACTTCTATGATGCGTTAGCAAGTTGGGAGCGTTATGAAAGTCAGGTGACTTGACAACACCTAAAGTTTACTGCGTCACGTTGATGCCCGGCCTCTGCTGTGGTAAATGCGGCAGCTTGTGGTTAGAACGACTCACAGCAACTCAGAGTCTCGACCTGTGTGCCAGGTGAGCTTTCTTTCTCTCCTCCATTCACAGACTTTGGGGTCAGGGGGGAAAGAGTTCTTGATTTCTACTCACCCTTTGAGTGAAAAAGTGCTTCCCGATTGCCCTCTTAAATGGCCTGGCTCTAATTTTAAGATTATGTCCCCCTCGTTCTTGATTCCCCCACCAGAGGAAACAGTTTCTCTGTGTCTACGCCTATCGAATCCCTTTAACGTTTTGAACACCCTCAATCAGATCACCCCCCTCAATCTCCTTCACTCGAGGGAATGCAAGGCGAGTTTATGCAACAAACATTCAGTTAGTAGCACACTCGCCTCTGAGTCAGAAGGCTGTGGGTTCAAGTCCCACTCCAGGGACTTGTTTGTGCACATAAAGCTAGGCTGACACTCCAGTGCAGTGCTGAGGGAATGCTGCACTGTTGGAGGTGCCGTCTTTCGGATGAGACGTTAAACCGAGGCCCCCGTCTGCTCTCTCGAGTGGACGTAAAAGATCCCATGGCACTACTTCGAAGAAGAGCAGGGGAGTTTTCCCCGGTGTCCTGGGCCAATATTTCTCCCTCAACCAACATAACAAAAACAGATCATCTGGTCGTTTTCACATTGCTGTTTGTGGGAGCTTGCTGTGCGCAAATTGGCTGCCGCGTTTCCCACATTACCACAGTGACTCCACTTCAAAAGCACTTTATTGGCTGTAAAGCGCTTTGAGACGTCCGGTGGTCGTGAAAGGCGCGAGAGAAATGCAAGTCTTTCTTTCTTGTCCATTAATTTTACAAAGACGTTAAGCTCTTGAAGAAAAACGGGACAGCTGCGGCCGTTCTCATGAGCCCAGCAATCTGACACGAGCGCTGCCTCGCAGGTGAAATACGCTGGCACTTGACGCTGGCCTCTCCCCACACAACAGCACGTTCATCTGATCAACAGAGAGAGGGCACTCCACTCCACCACTTGGACAGCAGCCAACTCATGATGTAAAGGATCACTGCAAGTCTGTTCGTCACTCACTGCGTGCAATCGTGAGTCGACGAAACTGGTGACGTCCACCGTATTATTCAGAAAGGTGAAAGTTATTTTTTTTTAAACTAACGTCTCACATTTCCCAAAGGAAGGACCGACTATTCCTTCAATATAAGCGACTGCAACTATGGAGTTGTCGCAGCGAAACCACTTTTGCTTTTTAAAAAATTATAAAAAATAATAAATGCAAGTTCTTTCTTTAATAGGAAGACAGCAGAGTTGCTATTCAGGAGGAATGAGGTGAAATGGAATGGTTATTCATCCAAATCTATTTTGTGATGGGAATTTTACTGGAATCTTCAGTCCTAGAATGACTTTTGCTCAGTCCTGTGGAGGAGGTTCTTGACCTCCCGCACCTGCCCACACTGATGCGAATGAAATCGGGAGCCGGCACTCTGGTTTTTATTCGTTCATGGGATGTGGGCATTGCTGGCAAGGCCGCCATTTATTGCCCGTCCCTAACTGCCCTTAGAAAATGTGGTGGCGAGCCGCCTTCTTGAACCGCAGAGGGGCAGTTGAGAATCAACCACATTGCTGTGGGTCTGGAGTCACATATCGGCCAGACCGGGTAAGGACGGCAGATTTCCTTCTCTAAAAAGGACATTGGTGAACCAGATGGGTTTTTACGACAATCATGGTCACCATTACTGACACTAGTTTTCAATTCTAGATTAATTTAATTAACTGAATTTAAATTCCTCAGCTGCCTGTGGTGGGATTTGAACTCACGTCTCCGGATCATTAATCCAGGCATTCTTGACCTCCCGCACCTGCTCACACTGTTCTATGCAGCCGCACACGGAGGTTTTCCTGATAGCGACCCTCCAGCAAGACTGTGCTTGGAATAGTGCTCCTCAACAAAATACGTCAAGAAATTAAGAGCTTCAGCTCGTGGCTGGCGCTTAAATCAGTCCCAACTTTTCTCATCAGAGGTGTTGAAAACAAACCTGCCAATTATGCGTTTCTCACCACCATAAGAGTGCGATATCTCTGCAGAACAGAAATATTATTGCCACTTCAATTCTCCGCTCCACTCCCACTCTGACCTCACCGTCCTCGGCCTCTTGCATTGTTCCACAGAAGCTCAGTGTAAGCTCGAGGAACAGCACCTCATCTTTCGTTTAGGCACTCTACAGCCCTCTGGACTCAACATCAAGTTCAACAATTTCAGATCATAACCTCGGCCCCTATCACATTTATATATATTTTTTTCAATCCACCCTTTTGTTTGGCCGTTTTTTTCCCTCCCAGAAGCTGGCAGCTGTCCTTCCTTCTGCCAGCGCATCTCACACTTCATCTAGCCTCAGCCTGTCACATTAACACCTCCTCTTGCCTTGAATATCTCTTAATGTCTCTCAATGTCTCTTAATCTCTCCTGCTTTCTATCCCACCACTGACCTTCCCCTTTGTTCTTTCATCCCCTCCCCCTTTTCCCAGCTTTACACTTGCTTTAAATCTATTTCATTTCCTGCTTTTTTCCAGTTCTGACGAAGGGTCTTCGACCTGAAACGTTAACTCTGTTTCTCTCTCCACGGATGTTGCCTGGCCTGCTGAGTTTTTCCAGCGTTTTCTGTTGTTATTTTGGATTTCCAGCATCCGCAGTATTTTGCTATCGTATTATTAAAGTTACTTCCTTCTTTCTGCAGCTAACCTCATCATAACCTGGGTCTAATGCCCGTCTTGTTAAAGACCCACCTCCCTGTTATGGGATATGGAGCTGGATAATGAAGCTTATTCATAAATGGTCAGCAGCAAGCCTCCATTTTGCACAGTTATAGACACAAGTCTTGAAACATGTACTGCTTCCAGCCATGCCAACCAACCCAGTGTACGAGTATACTCTTCCGCAGCCGCTGTGCAATGATATTGTACAGCGGCTTCAAAAAAAATATGTAGCTATATGCAATTGCTAGAAAAGAACTGCAATTAAAAAATTTTAAACTCCCATGCTCTATTCTCAAAACACCTCCCAGAAAATGCATCAGAACTCAGGCTGTTTGAACCACTTTCAATTTACTATATTTAAAAGCTGCACCATCGAGGGTACGCCATATCGTGGTGATGTTACTGGACTAGTAATACAGAGATTGAGAGTTCAAATCCCGCTATGGCAGTTTGAGAATTTGTATTCAGATTTTTTTTTCCCATCAGAAAATTAAAAAGCTAGTACAGTATCAGTAAAAGCGGCCATGAAGCGGTTCTAGATTTTTTTTTTATTCATTCATGGGATGTGGGCATCGCTGGCAAGGCCAGCATTTATTGCCCATCCCTAATTGCCTTTGAGAAGGTGGTGGCGGCGAGCCACCTTCTTGAACCGCAGAGGGCAATCAAGAGTCAACCACATTGCTGTGGGTCTGGAGCCAGACGAGGTAAGGACGGCAGATTTTCTTCCCTAAAAAACAAACTGGTTCACTGATGTCCTTTAGGGAAGGAAAGCTGCCTTCCTTACCCGGTCTTTTTTTTTATTCGTTTATGGGATGTGGGCGTCGCTGGCAAGGCCAGCATTTATTACCCATCCCTAAATGCCCTTGAGAAGGTGGTGGTGAGCCACCTTCTTGAACCGCTGCAGTCCGTGCGGTGAAGGTACTCCCATCGTGCCCTTAGGTAGGGAGTTCCAGGATTTTGACCCAGCGACGATGGAGGATCGGCGATATACTTCCAAGTCAGGATGGTGTATGACTTGGAGGGGAACTTGCAGGTGATGGTGTTCCCATGCGCCTGCTGCCCTTGTCCTTCTAGGTGGAAGAGGTCGCAGGTTTGGGAAGTGCTGCCGAAGAAGCCTTGGCGAGTTGCTGCAGTGCATCTTGTAGATGGTACGCACTGCAGCCACGGTACGCCGGTGGTGGAGGGAGTGAATGTTTAAGGTGGTGGATGGGGTGCCAATCAAGCGGGCTGCTTTGTCCTGGATGCTGTCGAGCTTCTTGAGTGTTGTTGGAGCTGCACTCATCCAGGCAAGTGGAGAGTATTCCATCACACTCCTTACTTGTGCCTCGTAGATGGTGGAAAGGCTTTGGGGAGTCAGGAGGTGAGACACTCGCCGCAGAATACCCAGCCTCTGACCTGCTCTTGTTGCCACAGTATTTATGTGGTCTGGCCCACAGATGCCTTTGAAGTGGCCTAGCAAGCCACTCAGTTGTATCAAACCAGTACCAGTGGTTAAAGAAGGCAACCCACCAACACCACCTTCTCTGGGAATCAGTGATGGACATAAAATACCAGCCTTGCTGGCGACACTCATCCCAAGAATAAATTTTTTTTTAAAAATCACTGCCTACTTTTCACAGGATTGTGAATGAGTGGCTGTTGTCTGTGTAATTCCTTAACACTACACGTATTCTTTCTCTTTCATCACCAAATTTCCTCTCCTCATTCCCCCCTCCTGAAGGCATTGGCTACTTGCTGGGCGGGGGTTACAGATCCACAGGCAACGAGGCACCTCTGGGACCTTGACCGAGTAGCCAGTTACTCATGCATGGGCTTTGATATTGTATTTTGCCAGGCTATTTGACTGCAGAAAACATCGCAACTATGTCATCACCCAACATCCATACGTGTACTTCCAGCTTAAGTCTTTGGTTATAACCAAGTAATCATGAGTCAAGATTCCTCTCCCAAGCCATGGTGCTGTGAGGCAATGACTGCAATGCTCGACTGAGCGGAGATCAAAAAAAACGTAGCAGAGATCAAACCTCGGACCTCCCTGATCAGCAGAGCTCAGTCATTGACCCGATAAGCTCGCCGATAAAATGGGGGGGGGAAACTCTGTCTACACGTTCTCGATCTTTCAACAATGTCACCGATAATAGGCGTTTAAAATGCAATTTTCGATAATGAAAAACATTTTATAATATTACATAGCATTTACAGCACAGAAACAGGCCATTCAGCCCAAATGGTCTATGCCGGCATTTATGCTCCACACAAGCCTCAACCCACCTCTCTTCATCTCACCCCATCAGCATATCCTTCTATTCCTTTCTCCCACATGTACTTATCCAGCTTCCTCTTAAATCCATCTATGCTCGGCACCTCAACTACTCCTTGTGGTAGCGAGTTCCACATTCAAACCGCTTGAATTCCCTATTGGATTTATTAGTGATTATCTTTTATTTATGGCCACTAGTTTTGGTCTCCCCCACAAATGGAAACATCTTCTCTACGTCTACCCTACCAAGCCCTTTCATAATTTTAAAGCCCTCGATCAGGTTTCCCCTCAGCCTTTAGAGAAAAGAGCCCCAGCCTGTTCAATCTTTCCTGATGGGTATAACCGCTCAGTTCTGGTTCAGCCTTGCAAACCTTATTTCAACCTGTATAAAACACTGGTCCGGCCCCAACTGGAGTATTGTGTCCAATTCTGGGCACCGCACTTTGGGAAGGATGTGAAGGCCTTAGAGAGGGTGCAGAAAAGATTTACAAGAACAATTCCAGAAATGAGGAACTTCAGTTACATTGATAGACTGGAGAAGTTGGGGTTGTTCTCCTTGGAGCAGAGAAGATTACACAGGATTACATAGGACATATGGCACAGAAACAGGTCATTCAGCCCAACCAGTCCATGCCAGTGTTTATGCTCCACTCGAGCCTCCTCCCGTCTTTCCTCATCTAAATCTATCAGCATAACCCTCTATTCCCTTCTCCCTCATATGCTTATCTAGCCTCCCCTTAAATGCATCTATACTATTCGCTTCAACCACTCCCTGTGGTAGCGAGTTCCACATTCTCACCACTCTTTGGGTGAAGAAGGTTCTTCTGAATTCCCTATTTGATTTCTTGGTGACTATCTTATATTAATGGCCTCTAGTTATGCTCTTCCCCACAAGTGGAAACATTCTCTCTGTATCTACTCTATCAAAACCACTTCTAATTTTAAAGACCTCTATTAGGTTACCCCTCAGCCTTCTTTTTTCAAGAGAAAAGAGACCCAGCCTGTTCATCCTTTCCTGATATGTATACCCTCGCATTTCTGGTATCATCCTTGTAAATCTTCTCTGTACCCTCTCCAGTGCCTCTATATCCTTTTTATAATATGGCGACCAGAACTGTACTAAGTGTGGTCTAACCAAGGTTCGATACAGGTTTAGCATAACTTTCCTACTTTTCAATTCTATCCCTCTAGAAATAAACCCTAGTGCTTGGTTTGCTTTTTTTATGGCCTTGTTAACCTGTGTCGCAACTTTTAGTGATTTGTGTATTTGTACTCCGAGATCCCTTTGTTCCTCTACCCCACCTAGACTCGCACCCTCCAAGTGATGTGACCTCCCTATTCTTCCTACTAAAATGTAATACCTCATATTTATCTGTGTTGAACTTCATTTGCCAATGATATGCCCATTCTGCAGGTTTATTAATGTCCTCCTGTAATTTGTTGCAGTCCTCCTCAGTATTGACTATCCCCCACCCCCCGAATTTGGTGTCATCCGCAAATTTAGAAACTGTGTTTCTGATTCCAAAGTCTAAATCGTTAATGTAAATTGTGAATAGCAGTGGTCCCAGCACTGATCCCTGTGGAACACCATTACCCACCTTCTGCCACTGTGAATAGCTACTCTTTACTCCCACTCTCTGCTTTCTGTCCTGAAGTCAGCCAGCAATCCATTCTGCTACTTGTCCCCTGACTCCGCATTCTCTGACCTTGTTCATCAGTCTATTATGGGGTAACTTACCAAAGGCCTTTTGAAAATCCAGAGAGATTTCATAGAGGTGTTCAAAATCATGAGGGGTCTGGACAGAGTAGACAGAGGGAAACGGTTCCCATTGGCAGAAGGGTCAAGAACCAGAGGACACAGATTTAAGGTGATTGGCAGAAGAATCAAAGGCGACATGAGGAAAAACTTTTGTAACCCCCGCCCAGCAAGTAGCCAATGCCTTCAGGAGGGGGATGAGGAGAGGAACTTTGGTGATGAAAGAGAAAGAATACGTGTAGTGTTAAGGAATCACGGCTTTCAAAAAGGGAGTTGGATAAGTATCTGAAGGAAAGAAATTTGCAGGGCTACGGGGAAAGGGCGGGGGGAGTGGGACTAGCTGAAGTGCTCTTGCAGAGAGTCGGCACGGGCTCGATGGGCCAAATGGCCTTCTTCCGTGCTGTAACCATTCTATGATTCTATAACAGGTTGTCATCTTGGATACATAAACATACAAAACATGAAGTTGGGGGTCTAATATAACCCCCTTTTTTGACCCAATGGAGTTTGAAAGCAGCATTCAGTTCCATCAGCTACAAACTTTCACAATCCTGCACCAATTTGTTTTTTTAAAAGCCATTGTAGTTTTAAGGCTCAGTCACTGATCAGGATCAGCACCTTTGTTTCTGCAGCTAGAGGCCCATTATTAAAACCTTGCGCAGAATAACTCTGTACGCATTGCCGAAGTAATGGTACCCCCCTCCTCCCCTATTCACATGCGCTGCTGAGCGAGATCAGGTAATGATGACCCAGGAGTAACGTAAACAAAACAGAAGGTACCGAACTCTGGAGTGTAAACCTCTCAGCAAAAGATCACAGGTCAGAATTTGAAATGCATGATGTCAGTGATCAGGTCGCAGAAAGTAAACGAACCACTAAAGGCAACTCGTGGGAAACGATTCACATCCCGCCGAGTAAGCAGATTTGAATGATGCAGGCGGTGAAGATGTGAGTGAGTTGTGCTTTAAATCACATCCCACAGGCTTCTGTACAACATAAACAGAAACCACACTGATGCAAGAAAAAACATGCTTTCTGGTGGAAGAAAAGGTGCGAGGTAGAATCATAGAATCTTAAAGCACAGAAGGAGGTCATTCGGCCCATCGTGCCTGTGCTGGCTCTTTGAAAGGGCTATCCAATTAGTCCCACTCCCCTGCCCTTTCCCCATAGCCCTGCAATTTTCTCCTTCCAGTAATTATCCAATTCCCTTTTGTGTTCCAGATCATAACAACTCGCTGCATAAAATAAAAATGTTTCCTCATCTCACCTCTGGTTCTTTTGCCAATTACCTTAAATCGGTGTCCTCTGATTACCGACCCTTCTGCCAGTTTTGCTTTACTTACTCTATCAAAACCTTTATCAAATCTCTGCTTAAACTTCTCTGCTCTAAGGAGAACAATCCCAGCTTCTCCAGTCTCTCCACGCAAGAGATATTTAAGATAAGAATGGATTTAAAAAAAGTTAGATTAAGCATTATATTGAAATAGGAATATTTGAAGGGGTGTGATAAACTATAACACACCAAGATATAACATATTTAATGTTGTGTTGCAAGTCAGCTGGAGTGACAGGCCACTAAGAGCATGATGTCGACAGTAACTGTAAAATAATTTGGTGGGCTGATGAGAGAGAGGCTTATATTGACTGAGTGAAGAGGTGACAGAGCAAGTTTGTGCAGAGTGAAGGCGAGGAAGGGAGTTTGGTGCGAAGAGGGAGCGAGCCTGGATTTACAACACCCTGGGAAGTGAGCAAGGAGGTAAGTATTACAGCTGGTATTTGTGAGTAGCAGGACCAGGAGCGACACTTGTGATACGGACAGGATGTACTGGATGGGTTTAGTACGGAGGAGCTGTGACGTGCATGAAGTGTCAGAAGATGCTGCTTCGAGGGAAAGCAGGCCACACTTGGCAAAGCATGCACGAAGTGAAGACATCCCAGAGGTTCATTCCAGAAGATGGTGACCACACCGCTGGAGAAGAACTGTGAAGCAGAAGGAAGAACGTAGATGTGTCAGCTGTGCCTCAGTGGGTAGCTCACTCGCCTCTGAGTCAGAAGGTTGTGGGTTCATAGTCCCACTCCAGGGACTTGAGCACATAAAGCTAGGCTGACACTCCAGTGCGGTGCTGAGGGAGTGCTGCACTGTCGGAGGTGCCGTCTTTCGGATGAGGCGTTAAACCGAGGCCCCGTCTGCTCGCTCAGGTGGACGTAAAAGATCCCACGGTACTATTTCGAAGAAGAGCAGGGGAGTTCTCCCTGGTGTCCTGGCCAATATTTATCCCACAATCAACATCACTAAAACAGATTATTTGGTCATGATCACATTGCGGTTTGTGGGACCTTGCTGTGCGCCAATTGGCTGCCGCGTTTCCCACATTGCAACAGTGACTCTACTTCATTGGCTGTAAAGCGCTTTGAGATGTCTGGTGGTCGTGAAAGGCGCTATATAAATGCAAGTCTTTCTTTTTAGATAACGAGCCAGAGGGAAACAGGAGAAGCACCAGGGGGAAAAGCCGGTGCGTCAGTACTTGTATACCGTCCTTGGCACCTATGACGAAAACAAGGATTACCCAAGGGGAGGGTAATCATGAGCAACAACATGGTGCCAAGGAGCAAGTGATTATCGATGGGGAAAACAGTGACACTATCCACAAGAACTGGTGATTGTTAGGAGAGCAGGATTCCATAATTGGAGGATTGGCAACCCAATCTCCTGCTTTGACTGGTGCTCCTGAATGATATATTTACCTTCCTGGTTTTAAGGTAGGCAACATAATGGAGCAGGTGGGGAAAATAAAACTTCTGGAAAGGGAGAGAAGACCGTCAGAAGTCACGGTTCGTACAGAAACCCATTACACAGGAGAAAGTAGGATGAGGTGTTGCCGGGGCAGTTCGAAGAATTTAATCTTACATTGAACTGCATATCCTTGAGGTAGCAATCTCAGGATTACATCTGCTGCCACCTGCCACACAGAACTTGCAGTTCAAGATTAGATACGTCAATACATGCTCAGAGAGATGGTGTAGACTATTAATACAGGACCTAAACTGGATTAATACCAATGAACTTGCAGCAGAGGCTAATAGGGTAGTGCAGAAGGATTTAAACTAGCAGGGAAGGGATCAACAAAACAAATAGGAAGTTAATTAATAACATAAAGATCAAATAAAAAGAATGCAGTGAAGGTTAGGCTTTACGAAAACACAGGAATGTGCAGGACTGCAAAAGACCACTGCAGCCCATGTCACCAGTCCCAATGAACCTATTAACCGTAACCTTTCAAGGTCCTAGAATCTTCCATAACAAGCTGGCTGAACATGAGGCGGTTGTAGCAATAGGCAGGGGGGGTCTCAGAAACATGGTTATAAGCACAGTGTTAGCTGTGGCTCAGTGGGCCTCAGAGTGCGTTCAGAGCTTTTGGGTTCAAGTCCTGCTTCAGAGACTTGAGCACAAAATGTAGGCTGACACTCCAGTGCAGTGCTGAGCGAGCGCTGCTCTGTCGGAGCAGTCTTCTTTCGGATGAGACGTTAAACCGAGGACCCCGTCTGCCCTCTCAGGTGGACACCAAGGATCACTATTTCGAAGAGGAGCAGGTGAGTTCTCTCCCGGTGTCCTGGCCAATAATTTTTCCCCCTCAACCAGCATCACTAAACTTAAAACAGATGATCTGGTCGTTATCAAACTGCTGTTTGTGGGATCTTGCCGTGTACAAAATGGCTGCCGTATTTCCTACATTATATCAGTGACTACACTTCAAAAGTACTTCATTGGCTGGAAAGTGCTTTGGAATGTTCTGAGGTTGTGAAAGGCGCGATATAGAAACATAGAAAAATAGGAGCAGGAGTAGGCCATTCAGCCCTTCGAGCCTGCTCCGCCATTCAATATGATCATGGCTGATCCTCTATCTCAATACCATATTCCCGCTCTCTCCCCATACCCCTTGATGCCTTTTGTGTCTAGAAATCTATCGATCTCCTTCTTAAATATATTCAGTGACTTGGCCTCCACAGCCTTCTGTGGTAGAGAATTCCACAGGTTCACCACCCTCTGAGTGAAGAAATTTCACCTCATCTCAGTCATAAATGTACTACCCCGTATCCTGAGACTGTGACTCCTGGTTCTAGACCCCCGCCCCCCCAGCCAGGGGAAACATCCTCCTTGCATCTACCCTGCCAAGCCCTGTAAGAATTTTGTATGTTTCAATGAGATCACCTCTCATTCTTCTAAACTCCAGAAAATATAGACCTAGTCTACTCAATCCCCCCCCCCCCACCATCCCAGGAACCAGTCTGGTGAACCTTCGTTGCACTCTCTCTATGGCAAGTATATCCTTCCTTGGGTAAGGAGACCAAAACTGTACACAATACTCCAGCTGTGGTCTCACGAGGGCCCTATGTAGCTGCAGTAAGAGGTCTTTACTCTTATACTCAAATCCTCTTGTAATAAAGGCCAACATACCATTTGCTTTCTTAATTGCTTGCTGTACCTGCATGTTAACTTTCAGTGATTCGTGTACAAGGACACCCAGGTCCCTCCAAACACCAACATTTCCCAATCTCTCACCATTTAAAAAATACTCTGCTTTTCTATTTTTCCTACCAAAGTGGATAACTTCACATTTCTCCATATTATATTCCATTTGCCATGTTCTTGCCCACTCACTTAGCCTGTCTATATCCCTTTGAAGCCTCCTTGCATCCTCCTCACAACTTACATTCCCTCCTAGCTTTGTATCATCAGCAAACTTGGATATATTACATTTGCTTCCCTCGTCCAAATCATTGATATAGACTGTGAATAGCTGAGGCCCAAGCACTGATCCTTGCGGTACCCCACTAGTTACAGCCTGCCAACCCGAAAATGACCCGCTTATTCCTACTCTGTGTTTTCTATCCATTAACCAATCCTCAATCCATGCTAGTATATTACCCCCAATCCCATGAGCCCTAATTTTGTTTAATAACCTCTTGTGTGGCACCTTATCGAATGCCTTCTGAAAATCCAAGTACACAACATCCATTGATTCCCCCTTATCTACCCTGCTAGTTACAACCTCATAAAACTAACAGATTTGTCAAACACGATTTCCCTTTCAAAAGTCCGTGTTGACACTGCCCAATCCTATTATTATTTTCTAAGTGCCCTGTTACCACGTCCTTAATAATAGATTCTAGCATTTTCCCTACTACTGATGTCAGGCTAACTGGTCTGTAGTTCCCCGTTTTCTCTCTCCCTCCTTTCTTAAATAGTGGGGTTACATTTGGTACATTCCAATCCGCGGGAACCGTTCTAGAATCTATGGAATTTTGGAAAATGACAACCAATGCATCCACTATCTCTATAGCCACCTCTTTCAAAACCCTAGGATGTAGGCCATCAGGTCCAGGGTATTTATTGGCTTTCAGTCCCATTAATTTATCCAGTACTATTTTTTTATTAATACTAATTTCTTTCAGATCCTCATTCTCGCTAGACCCTTGGTTCTCTACTATATCTGGGAGGTTTTTTGCATCTTCTTCCGTGAAGACAGCTACAAAGGCCGCGAATTTAATAGCACTGAGGGGGCGGGTTTGGAGGCGGGTCCGATGTCAAAATAGCAAAGATTGACAGTGGGTAGGAAACCCGCTGTCAACCTGCCTCCACGCGAGTCTCCCAGGTGTCGGGTCTGTCAGCGCAGAACTGACCCGACACCAAGCGGCGGGGGAGACAATTCAGCTACTTAAATGGCTTGTTAAAAACCAATTTAAGAGTATTTTGAGGCTTACTTGTAATTTGACCTTCTCCCCCACGGGTTACCCGCTGTTCAGGGAACACATCAGCTCAACCTAGCGTGTTTTGAGTCTGCTCTGATGTTTGTGAAAAGCTGACAGCTGCAGAAGTGGTGCAAAGGATGCCATGTTGCAGATGGTGAGTTTCAGAGTGCAGAAAATGTTGGTTACTGCATTTTTAATACATAGAGATCCAACTGTATGTCCAGTGCCACCTCATTGGGACAACCTCTCTCACCAGTGACAGATCGCTTCTGTCATCTCACCTGCAGCTGCCATCTATTCCAGCAACATCAGAGCCAAATGAAACAATCACACCTTGGTCCTCCGAATCCTTCCACGATCAGCACCAACATCACCAGGCACACCAACATCACCAACCTCAACACCAACCTTCTCTGCCATCACCTGATGTTTCACTGGACACAGGGCATCAGTCCCTGACAAAATTGCTGGCCGGGAGGCTAGCGATGGCATCACCATGGCCAGATTTTCTTCACTTGACGCTGTAAACCCTGGCTGCCACATGATGTGCCAGGATGACACCATCCCACACCAGCACCATGAAGCATCCCTTTAATGTCCAAGTCATTCCATGCACACACATCAGTATAGCGGGGGGGAGTTATGACTGAACAATCACCGGAACTCAGTAAGACACTTCTCAAGGTGCGCTCAGATCTGTCCAATAAGGGGCACTTTTGATTGAGAATATAATAAAAAAAAATAGGCAGCATAGATTTCCAAAAAGATCAGGTTTAACCAACGTTACTGAATTATTTGAGGCAATGCTGTGGATGTGATTAACATGGACTTTCAAAAGGTCTTCGACATGGTGCCACCTAAGAGACTCGTGACAACGGTCATGTGGAATCAAGGGCCAGGTAGCAGAATGGATTGAAAAATAGCTACAAAACAGAAAGCAGAGGGTAAGAGTTGAGGGAGGTTTCCTTGCACTGGCAGAAAATGGAATCCGTGCTCGGACCACTGTTACACACACACACACACACACACACACACACACACACACACACACACACGATTTGGAATTGGAGGTAAGGTGTTGAAATTTGATGTCTTGCAGAGTGAGCAGGTAAATGGCAATGAAATTCGATACAGGAAAGTGTGAGGTGGTTCATTTTAGTAGGAAGAATAAGGAGGCCATTTATTCCTTGAAGGTTAAAAAACTTGAAGGGGTAGAGGAGCAAATAGAAATGGGAATACAGGTACATAAATCACGACTACAAAAAGAATATTAAAGCACTGAAGAAAGTGCAGAAAAAGTATTACAAGGAAGTTACGAGAATGGAGGGGAAGCTACTATCAGGAAAGACTGAGCAGGTTTGGGCTCTTTGCTCTGGAAAAGAGAAGACAAGAGGAGACCTGATAGTGGCCTTTAAATTGACGAAGGGGTTCGATAGGGCGGATGTGTAGACACCGTTTCCACTAGCGGATGAGTCCAAAACAAGGGGGCATAAATACAAGAAAGATAGATACAATGAAATACAATTACACGAACAGATCAATTGAAGGATTTAGTAGGAATTTCTTTACACAGGGAGCGGTGAGAATGTGAAACAGTGAGTGGTTGCAGCAGATAGCATTGACAATCTAAGGGGAGACTTGAGGCATACGTGAGGGGGAAGGGAATAAGAGAAATATGGGGGCAGAGTGGGAAGAGCTAATGAGAGCGGGTTAAGGCTCATGTGGAGTATAAACACCAGCATAAACCAGTTGGGCCTGTCTCTGTGCTGTAGATTCTATGTAATTCTATTTTCAAAAAAGGCAATTACACAAATCCAGGAACTTATAGACCCTTTCAGTCTCATACCAGTGTGCAGTAAGACCACCAGATTACCGTTTTATTTAAATCATTTTGCCCGAGTTAAACAGGTCCATTTCTAAGTTGTGATTCTACCAGGAAAGGCAACACAGAAGCACCCCTCTCTAATGCCAGAAGCTTTTATCTTAAAAGAACAAAATGAGTATTGACACCTCTGTGTCAGTCAATGAGTGGGAGGCAGGGCAGGACCCAGCAGGACTTACAACCTAGTTTACAGCAAAAATATTCTATTTACTCAGCAAACAGTCTATTTAAAAGACAAAGTTAAAAGCTCTTTATCTGAATGCACACAGCATTCGTAACAAGATAGATGAGTTGACAGCACAAATAGATACAAATGGGTATGATCTGATCGCCATTATAGAGACGTGGTTGCAAGGTGACCAGGGCTGGGAACTGAATATTCCAGGGTATCTGACAATTCGGAAGGATAGACAGAAAGGAAAGGGAGGTGGGGTGGCTTTGTTGGTAAAGGATGGGATCAGTGCAGTGGTGAGAAGTGATATTGGCTCAGAAGATCAAGATGTAGAATCGGTTTGGGTTGAGATAAAAAATAATAAAGGGAAAAAGTCTCTGGTGGGCGTAGTCTACAGGCCCCCGAACAGTAGCAATACTGTTGGACAGAGTATAAATCAACAAATAATGGAGGCCTGTAAAAAAGGTACGGTAATAATCATGGGTGATTTTAATCTCTATATTGATTGGACAAATCAAATTGGCCATGGTAGCCTTGAGGAGGAGTTCATAGAGTGCATCCGGGATGGTTTCCTAGAACAGTTTGTAATGGAACCAACCAGGGAGCAGGCTATCTTGGATCTGGTACTGTGTAATGAGACAGAATTAATAAATGATCTCATAGTAAAGGATCCTCTAGGAAAGAGTGATCATAGCATGGTTGAATTTGAAATTCAGTTGGAGGGTGAGAAAGTTGTATCTCAAACCAGTGTCCTGATCTTAAACAAAGGCAATTACAATGGCATGAGGGCAGAACTAGCTAAAGTGGAGTGGAAAAATAAATTAAAGGGTAAGACAGTTGAAATGCAGTGGCGGACATTTAAGGAGATATTTCATAACTCTCAACAAAAATATATTCCAGTGAGAAAGAAAGATTTTAAGAGAAGGGAGCACCTTCCATGTCTAACTAAGGAAGTAAAGGATGGTATCAAATTGAAAACGAAGGCATACAATGTTGCCAAGATTGGTGGGAGGCCAGAGGATTGGGAAAATTTTTTAAAACCAGCAAAGGATGACTAAAAAAAGAGAGAGAAGATGAATTATGAGAGTAAGCTGGCAAGAAATAGTAAAACAGACAGTAAGAGCTTCTACAGGTATACAAAAAGGAAGAGAGTAGCTAAAGTAAATGTTGGTCCCTTAGAGGATGAGACTGGGGAATTAATAATAGGGAACAGGGAAATGGCAAAGACTCTGAACAAATATTTTGTATCTGACTTCACAGTAGAAGACACTAACAACATCCCAATAATGGATAATCAAGGGGCCACAGGGAGGGGGGGAACTAAAGACAATCACTATCACGAAGGAAAAAGTACTTGGTAAAATAATGGGACTAAAAAACGACAAGTCCCCTGGATCAGATGGCCTGCATCCCAGGGTCTTAAAAGAAGTGGTTGCAGAGATAGTGGATGCATTGGTTGCAATATACCAAAATTCCCTGGACTCTGGAGAGGTCCCAGCGGATTGGAAAACCGCAAATGTAACACCCCTATTTAAGAAAGGAGGGAGACAGAAGCAGGAAACTATAGACCAGTTAGCCTAACATCTGTCGTTGGGAAAATGCTGGAGTCCTTCATTAAGGAAGCAGTAGCAGGGCATTTGGAAAATCATAATGCAATCAAGCAGAGTCAGCATGGTTTTATGAGAGGGAAATCATGTTTAACAAATTTGCTGGAGTTCTTTGAGGATGTAACGAGCAGGGTGGACAAAGGTGAGCCAGTGGATGTAGTGTATTTGGATTTCCAGAAGGCATTCGATAAGGTGCCACATAAAAGGTTACTGCATAAGATAAGAGCTCACGGAATTGGGGGTAATATATTAGCATGGATAGAGAATTGGCTAACTGACAGAAAGCAGAGAGTCGGGATAAATGGGTCATTTTCCAGTTGGCAAATGGTAACTAGTGGGGTGCCACAGGGATTGGTGCTGGGGCCTCAACTATTTACAATCTACATTAATGACTTGGATGAAGGGACCAAGTGTAATGTAGCCAAGTTTGCGGACGATACAAAGATGGGTGGGAAAGCAAGTTGTGCAGAGAACTCAAAGAATCTGCAAAGGGACATAGACAGGCTAAGTGAGTGGGCAAACATTTGGCAGATGGAGTATAATGTGGGAAAGTGTGAGGTTATCCACTTTGGCAGGAAAAATAAAAAAGCAAATTATTATTTAAATGGAGAGAGATTACAAAATGCTACAGTTCAGAGGGACCTGGGGGTCCTTGTGCATGAAACACAAAAAGTTAGCATGCAGGTACAGCAAGTAATCAAAAAGGCAAATGGAATGTTGGCCTTTATTGCAAGGGGGTTGGAGTATAAAAGCAGGGAAGTCCTGCTACAACTGTACAGGGTATTGGTGAGACCACACCTTGAGTACGGCATACAGTTTTGGTCTCCTTATTTCAGGAAGGATATACTTGCATTGGAGGCAGTTCAGAGAAAGTTCACAAGGTTAATTCCAGAGATGAGGGAGTTGACTTATGAAGAAAGGTTGAGCAGGTTGGGACTATACTCATTGGAATTTAGAAGAATGAATGAGAGGTGATCTTATTGAAACATATAAGATACTGAGGGGGCTCAACAAGGTAGATGCTGAGAGGATGTTTCCCCTCGTGGGGAAATCTAGAACTCGGGGGCATAGTTTCAGAATAAAGGGTCACCCTTTTAGAACTGAGATGAGGAGGACTTTCTTCTCTCAGAGGGTCGTAAATCTGTGGAATTCTCTGCCCCAGAGAGCCATGGAGGCTGGGTCATTAAATACAGTTAAGGTGGAGATAGACAGATAAGGGAGTGAAGGGTTATGGGGAGCGGGCAGGGAAGTGGCTTTGAGCCCAAGATCAGCCATGATCTTATTGAATGGCAGAGCAGGCTCGAGGGGTGCAGTGGCCTATTCCTGCTCCTATTTCTTATGTTCTCATGTAAACAGAGTCTGTACGAACTGCTGCAAACTGAACTCGTGACCAAAACTACAGCAAAGTCTCCCGATAAAAGCAGGCTTATTTCTCCAGCAAAATGCAGTGAGTGGAGGATAGTTACATTGTACAAATTCAGTGCGCAAAGTCAATCCCAGCCACTTACAGCAGTCCGCTCTCCGGGAGTGATTGACGGGGGAAATTACCCAATCATCTCCATTCTGGCCGGGACTTGTGGCGTCACTGTATGCAGCCGAAAAAAGAATGTGTTCAGGATCCCAAAATGTCACCAACTCGCTGCTGCATCTGGCAACACAATCGTAAGTAATATAGCACCTTTCGTACCGAGACATCTCAAGGCACTTTACATAGCAAATTACCCATGAAGTGCAGCGTTACGTTATGATCGCCCAACCGATTCCCACACAAGCCTGACACTGACACCAAGACGGGCAGACAATTTTGCAAAGCTGCAGAACCAGGAAAAGAAACCACGCTGAACTGACAAAGAGCAATCGGTTTATGCTGGCAGCCACGAAGGTCTGATTTTCTTCAACACGGGGACATTCTGCTAATTGACTGTATTCTGCTATCAGTTCCAAGTAAATGAGGGTGAAATGGATGAGTTCACAATTAGGTTCATTTAATATCCAAGCACTCGACAGAAATCAGAAAACAGTGAATCCGAGCACTCGACAGAAACCAGAAAACAGTGACTCACCCAACAGCTTCACCAAGAACGCGCATTTTAAAACTCTTATTAAAATTGCATAACGTTCCTGAAATGGCAGCGACTCCAACCACTCTAATTAAGCACTCAAATATTCATGTACAAAAAGCTGAAGACAACCGTTATTAATCTGTCCACAGCCAACAAAGACTAAGCTGAAGGGGAAATTATATTGTCAAAATTATCGCTAAAGGGAACAAACTTTATGATTTGTCATTCTGTTTAATCAAATTATGAACGACGCATGTAAGTCTCTTGGGGGGGGGGGGGGGGGGGGGGAGAGGAAAGAGACAATTTACTGTTCAATATTCTCAAAACTTTCTGGAGCGACTGGACCCCCATGGCAGCTAACAGTGGTGGGACACAGGGTGAAGTGACGGGGTTCCTTTATTCATTCATTAAGTGATTGTCAGCTGCTGACGGCTGTGTGTGTCCGGGCAGGGCAGGGCAGGGGTGGGGGGCAGGCGTGTGGAGGTTGGTCATTTCATTCGGCCAATTAACTTTGTAGCAACCAATTAGGTTCAGTGATTGAATGAACTGCGCCCCCCCCACCCCCCCACCACCACATAGTAACCCACCTCCATGACAGCCACTAATGCTCACACCTGCAAGGTGACAGAACAGGACGAGCCCGTGGGGTGTGCCGGGGCAACCTCATTTACCCGCTATGTGGCCAATACATCGCTGTGTCTTCATGGCTATTATTGCATTTGCTCCTGCTGGCTGGGTCTATTTTTGGATTCGATATAAAAAGCTGCAGATGGCTCCCAAGACATCTCTGGCCACCCCGGACTTAAAAGCTGAATCTATACGTTTACCAGCATAAATATCCTATAACCTGGTGGCTAATTTATTTTATTACATAGGATTACGTAGGATATATGGCACAGAAACAGGTCATTTGGCCCAACCAGTCCATGTCGGCGTTTATGCTCCACTCGAGCCTCCTCCCGTCTTTCCTCATCTAACTCTAGGGCTCCTTGGATGATGAGGGCGATAGAGAGTATGATGAAACAAAAAAAAAGAGGGTGTATGATGCATGTCAGGTGAATTCTTCAAGTGAGAACCAGGCCAAATACAATAAGGTGAGAGGGAAGTGAAGAGGAAAATAAGACTGGCAAAGGGAGAAGATGAGAGTAGAATGGCAGTTAACATAAAAGGGAACCCAAAAATCTTCTACCGGCATGTAAATGGCAAGCGGGTTGTAAGAGGCGGGGTGGGGCCTATTAGGGACAAAGAAGGTGATATATGCTTAGAGGCACAGGGCAAGGCTAGAATACTTCATGAGTACTTTGTATTGGTGTTTACTAAGGAAAAGGATGCTGACAAAATATCAGTAGAAGCGGAGATGGTAGAGGTAATGGGTGGGGTGAAAATTGATAGGCAGGATGTACTGGAAAGGCTGGATATGCTTAGAGTGGATAAGTCGCCTGGTCTGGATGGCTTGCATCCCAGGTTGCTAAGGGAAGTGGGTGCGGAGATAGCGGAAGGGCTTGCCATAATCTTCCCTAGATACGGGAAAGGTGCCAGAGGATTGGAAAGTGACAATTGTGACACCCTTGTTCAAGAAAGGGTGTAAGGACAATCCTAGTCATTTTAACATCAGTGGTGGGTAAGGTTTTAGAAACAATAATCAGGGGAAAAAATTGACAGGCACTTGGAGAGGTTTAAGTTAATTAAGGAGAGCCAGCACGGATTTGTAAAAGGCAGATCTTGTTTGATTAATCTAATTGAATTTTTTGATAAAGTAACAGAGAAGGTTGATGAAGAGAATGCAATGGATGTTGTCTATATGGATTTTAAGAAACATTTGACAAAGTACCACATAAAAGGCTGGTTAACAAAATTGAGGCTCATGGAATAGGAGGGTCAGTGGCAGCTTGGATAAGAAATTGACTTAAGGACAGAAAACAGCGAGTCGTGGTAAATGGCTGTTTTTCAAACTGGTAAGACAGTGGTGTTCCCCAAGGGTCAGTGCTCGGACCACTGCTTAAATGACTTGGATATTGGAATACAGAGTAAAATTTTAAAATTTGCCAATGATACCAAACTTGGAGGTGTAGCAAACAGTGAGGAGGATACTAATTGATTGCAACAGGACACAGATAGGCTAGCAGAATGGGCAGACAAGTGGCAGATGGAATTTAATACAGAGAAGTGTGAGGCGATGCATTTTGGCAGAATGGATAGGGAGAGACAATATAGACTTCATGGCACAGTTCTAAAGAGTGTGCAGGGGCAGAGGGACCTGGGGGTTCATGTGCATAGATCTTTGAAGGTGGCAGGACATATTGAGAGAGTAGTTAGCAAAGCATATGGGATCTTGGGCTTCATAAATAGAGGTATTTAGTACAAAAGCAGGGAAGTTATGCTGAACCTTTATAAAGCACTGGTTAGGCCACAACTAGAGTATTGCGTCCAGTGAAGGTCATTGAGAGGGTGCAGAGGAGATTTACCAGAATGGTTCCAGGGATGAGGGATTTTAGCTACAAGGTTAGGTTGGAGAAGCTGGGGTTGTTCTCCTTCGCGCAAAGGAGGTTAAGGGGCGATTTGATGGAGGTATACAAGATTATGATGGGGTTGGATAAGGTAGACTGAGAAAGGCTGTTCCCATTAGCTGATGGTACAAGGACTAGGGGACACAGATTTAAGGTTTTGGGCAAGAGATACAGGGGGGGGGTGTGAGGAAGAACTTTTTTACGCAGCGAGTGGTAATGACCTGGAACTCGCTGCCGACGAGAGTGGTGGAAGCGGAGATGATCAATGATTTCAAAAGGAAATTGGATAGGCACTTGGAAATAAACCTGCAGGGCTACGGGGACAGAGCGGGGGAATGGATTGCTCTGCAGAAAGCCATCATGGACTCGATGGGCTGAATGGCCTCCTTCTGTGCCGTAATGACTATGACCATCAGCGTAACCCTCTATTCCTTTCTCCCTCATATGCTTATCTAGCCTCCCCTTAAATGCATCTATACTATTTGCTTCAACCACTCCCCGTGGTAGCGAGTTCGCACCACCCTCTGGGTAAACAAGTTTCTTCTGAAATCCCTATTTGATTTCATGGTGACTATCTTATATTGATGGCCTCTAGTTATGCTCTTCCCCACAAGTGGAAACACTCTCTCTGTATCTCCTCTATCAAATCTTTCAGAATTTTAAAGACCTCTATTAGGTCACCCCTCAGCCTTCACTTTTCAAGAGAAAAGAAACCCAAGCCAGTTCATCCTTTCCTGAAAGGTATACCCTCGCATTTCTGGTATCATCCTTGTAAATCTTCTCTGCACCCTTTCCAGTGCCTCTATATCCTTTTTATAATATGGCGACCAGAATTGTACGCAGTACTCCAAGTGTGGTCTAACCAAGGTTCAATACAAGTTTAGCATAACTTCACTTCTTTTCAATTCTATACCTCTCGGAATAAACCCTAGATCTTGGTTTGCTTTTTTATGGCCTTGTTAACCCGTGTCACTACTTTTGCCGATTTGTGTATTTGTACTCCGAGGTCCCTTTGCTCCTCTACCCCACCCAGACTCGCACCCTCCAAGTAATAAGTGACCTTCCTATTTTTCCTACCAAAATGTAATACCTCACATTTATCTGTGTTGAAATTCATTTGCCAATTATATGCAAGTTTATTAATGTCCTCCTGTAATTTGTTGCAGTCCTCCTCAGTGTTGACTATCCCCCCCAATTTGGTGTCATCCATAAATTTAGAAAGTGTGTTTTTGATTCCAAAGTCTAAATCGTTAATATAAATTGTGAACAACGGATCCTTGTGGAACACCACGTCCCACCTTTCGCCACTGTGATTGGCTACCCTTTACCCCCTACTCTCTGGTTTCTGTCTTGAAGCCACCTAGCTATCCATTCTGCTACTTGTCCCATGACTCCATATTCTCTGACCTTATTCATTAGTCTATTATGTGGTACCTTATCGAAAGTGTTTTGAAAATCTAAATGAATTACATCGACTACATTACCCTTGTCGAATCTCTCTGTTACCTCTTGAAAAAATTCAATGAGGTTGGTCAGGCAAGACTTTCCCTTTTGAAATCCATGCCGACTATTCATTATTATATTTTTGGCTTCGGGATGTTCTTCTATTTTCTCCTTTAGTAGGGATTCCATTATTTTTCCTACCATAATAATTTATATAAAAATTACAACAGTGACAAAACCCTGGCATAAAATTAATAAAAAAGCTTCTTGATATTTTATAAGTAAAAACACAGGTTAAGTTTGGCACCAATTTTCTTATACCTTTGAAGACAAAACCGAATATTGCGATTTCCAGAACCAACTTCAAAAATTAAAATGCTGATTAGATAAGCACAGCCTGTCCTGGACGTCAAGCAACACTAAAACCTGCACTGCAATCCTGGGAGAGCGCTCAAGCTACAGCGCTGCCTGTAGAGTATTTTCACAATCTGCTCTGGCACAGTAACACACAATTACCGACTGTACATTCTTGAATACCTTTACTTTTTGCTCAAGAGAAGCATATTCAGCAAACAACCCTTCATTTGAGCAATGCTACGTGATCAGTTATGAAGGCGTGACATAAGGCACTGCGGGTGGCACAGAGGAGATATTTTAGATCCAGACTTATTCCACTTTCCTATTCTAAACTCATTCCTTATGGGACCTTAAACCTGGGGAAATCCTCACGTCCCTCATTATTCGCCTTCACCGACAACCAACAGGGTTTAAAACCTAAGTTTGGGGTGACTTAGCCTTTAATTCTTGATTTTTCCTCTCCAACTCTTTTCAACTTTACTGCTAGTGTTGGGAGGTGAGTTTTGTCTTACTTCAAACCATAAAATCTCACTGGCTCATAATTTGCACACGCGCCCGTAAGGGCCGCGCAGGTTCCGGGTTTAGGCCTGCGCTGCGCACTGCGCGAAAATCCGGAACTTGCAATCTCTCAAGAATCTTCCGGACAGATCATCTGCATCCGCGGGAAAAAGGGCCTCCGCGGGCGGAGAACTGGGCTACTTCTGGGGTATTCCCATTCATGCTTATGGGGTTTCCGTACATATGGAATCTCCATAAGCATGAATGGGGAGTCCCTTCATTTATTGGTTGGGCTGGCCCACGTGGTCCCGGGGCACTTGTGAACCGCCTGCTCCCCTGAGATATGTGGGCCTCTGCCCGCGGGTACCCGGACCGCAAGTCTCCGTACCTCCCAGACCAACAGGTACACGGGCATTTTATTTGCGGATCGGAGGCATTTCCCCACAGGAAGCCTCCGACCGCAAGTTCAGGGCCAATATTTTCAGCGGAAATTTTAAATAGACCAAGTATATACAAAGTAAAACTGGATTGCTAGTAGTTACACTCGGCAAAGAATTCTTTTGCGTCTGTCCTGGTCGTCAGGAGTGTGATGGAATACTCTCCACTTGCCTGGATGCGTGCAGCTTCAACAACACTCAAGAAGCTCAACACCATCCAGGACAAAGCTGCCCGTTTGATCAGCACCCCATCCACCACCTTAAACATTCACTCCCTCCACCACCGGCGTACCGTGGCTGCAGTGTGTATCATCTACAAGATGCAGTGCAGCAACTCGCCAAGGCTTCTTAGACAGCGCCTCCAAAACCTACAACCTCTACCACCTAGAGGGACAAGGGCAGCAGGCGCATGGGAACACCACCACCTCCAAGTTCCCCTCCAAGTCACACGCCATTCCTTGGAAATATCTCTTTATAAATTTATTGTTGCTGGGTCAAAATCCTGGAACTCCCTACCGAACAACACAGTGACAGTACCTTCACCACACTGACTGCAGCGATTCAAGGCGGCGGCTCACCACCACCTTCTCAAGGGCAACCAGGGATGGGCAATAAATGCTGGCCATGCCAGCGACCCCCAGTTCTCGAGAAACAATTAAAAAAAAATTACAATTCAAGCTTTCCTTTTATTAATGTTTATCGTGAGTGTAGTTTCCATAGGCAGACTCATAGCCCTTATGATCTGAAACCTATACCCTTGTGTGTGCTGAACGGGAGTAGCCTGCCATAAGATTACCTTTTTACTGCAATATTTCACACTGGAGGGTTGCACAGGTTGCCCAACATGCATTGCTGTCCACTCCAAACGCTAGAAAAAGCAGTCAGACCACATCATTCAGGTTAAAACCAGTAGTCGAAACAATTTACAAGATTTATAATTGCACAGAAGCAAAAAGAAGGAGTACAGTGAATCATCAGGAATACAATGTATGGCTTAAACCAAGACGTTAAACTGTCTCAAAAAATATAAATAGTGTCTGAAGTCCCAGACTCCTTTTCAGAATATTTGAACTGAGCCATTGATGATTGTGCTGTATAGCTTCTGTCCCACAGCCATTACATAGAGAGAGAATGGATAAAGCAACAGTGTGCCACAGCACGGGGAGATTAAGCGCAAGATGCCATTTTCGCGAAGCTAACAGCAGGGCAGCGCAAATCGGCCAGCAACTTGTGGTGATTCGCAATTCTCGGGGTATCTCTTCCTCACCACAAGTTGCTGGCCGATTTTCACATTAATAGCGGTGTGCGACTTGTTTTCCCAGAGAATTCTGGCCCAATAGCTGTCTCTAGACAGGTCTGTGTATCATCTCACTCCCACCACACACACACACACACACACACATTATTTTCAGAATGTAAACAGCGTTCCATTTTAACTTTGCAAATCCCTTGGTCTCACTAAAATTTTACTTGAAAAAGACAAGATGGGCTTTGATCCTTTATCCAAGTCACTCTTTTTAAAAAAAACTACCTTCCCTCTTGACAAAGAATGATACCAGAACTGAGAGGTTATACCGATCAGGAAAGATTGAGCAGGCTCTTTACTCTGGAAGAGAGAAGACTGAGGGGTGACCTGATAGAGGTCTTTAAGATTACGAAAGAGTTTGATAGGGTAGACGTAGAGAAGACATTTCCACTTGTGGGGAGACCAAATCTAGGGGCCATAAATAGAGTCATAGAGTCATAGATTTATACAGCACAGAAAGAGGCCCATCGTGTCTGCGCCGGCCATCAAGCCCTGTCTATTCTAATCCCATTTTCCAGCACTTGGTCCGTAGCCTTGTATGCTATGGCGTTTCAAGTGCTCATCTAAATGCTTCTTGTATGTTGTGAGGGTTCCTGCCTCTACCACCCTTTCAGGCAGTGAGTTCCAGATTCCAACCACCCTCTGGGTGAAAAAGTTTTTCCTCAAATCCCCATTAAACCTCCTGCCCCTTACCTTGAAACTATGCCCCCTGGTTATTGACCCCCTCTACTAAAGGGGAAAAGTTCCTTTCTATCTACCCTATCTATGCCCCTCATAATTTTGTATACCTCAATCAGGTCCCCCCTCAGCCTTCTCTGCTCTAAGGAAAACAACCCCAGCCTGTCCAGTCTCTCTTCATTGCTGAAGCGCATATATAAGATAGTCAGTGATAAATCCAATAGGGAATTCAGGAGAAACCCAGAGAGTGGTTAGGATATGGAACTCACTAGCACATGGAGTAGCTGAGGTGAATAGCACAGATGCGTTTAAGGAGAAGCTCGATAAACACATGAAGGAGAAAGGAGTAGAAGGATATGCTGATAGAGTTAGATGACGAGGGGTGGGAGGAGGCTCGTGTGGAACATAAACACCGGCCTGGATCAGGTGGGCCGAATGGCCTGTTTCTGCGCTGTAAGTTCTGTGTAATTCTACATACAAAGTGACGCTTTGACCAATAAGCTGGCTCCACGGATACTACAGATTTTAGGCGATCTAATCCAGTACCTCTGCTCTGTCTCTGTTTGCATCCGCTAAAAATGTAACAGTAACCAATCTTTGACTCTTACGAAGATACAAACATTTCTGACTCTACCTACTGTTTTGGATTAGTCAGTCATTTTTTTTTTTAAAAGCCAGGTTATTAATACAATGAAATAAAATCTTAATCCAGGTAGGCGTCAGTATGCACTGCCTGAGGGGTGAAAGTACGCAAGTCACTGCACTGCTCACGCTAAACAGGAAAAGCACAAAGTGGCTTTGTTTTACAGAACTAAGCGCCTGAGACCAATATATTTCATGGCTGCGATAATTTCCAATAAAAGTGAGTAAGCCTTTGAGACAAAAATATAATGTGACAGCTAGCCTCAGACTAGAGGTCAATGAAATGTCCATAAATAGAATCACATCATAGTCTTAATGAGAAAGAAAGTCTACCGACACTCACACACGCACACAGACGTAACACACGCATCTCATCCCAGAGTGAGAGGGGCAGAGCAAGCCTTCCAACGCCTCCAGCAGATAGGTCAGAGGTGAAAGGAGCCACCTTTGAACCCCCTCAGTTGAGATCGCTTTATGGAAATGTGGACATCTGTCTTTAATTTACCAGGAAATTAAGGCAAACAAGTTGACCTCAAGAGTATCTCCTTAATTCCTTGGTGCTGTACAGGCAGCCATCCATTATCTGACCAGCTTTTGACTGTTTGCTTTTCACTCAATACCCTGGCTTAAACCGTGCTCTTTAATTGCTGCCAATACGCTGGAGGGAATGATTGGTTGAAAGCTTGTCATGTGTTACATCTTGTGAAGGTTGTGCAAAATAAAATCCAAACACGCAATATTTGCTCAGTTTTCCAACCTTAATCAAATGCCTTTGCACCAAGTTAACCTCAACTATATTTCTAGATATTAACCCACATGGTACATTTCTAGAGTCTAAACTACACACTCAAAACTTCACTGACACCATACACTTGGCAACATTACAGTTTATATTTTCATGAGAATCCAACATAGCTATTAAGAAACTCGAACAATTTAAGTATTTCCATGGATTCTTGAAGAAAGAATAAACCTTTGAAGCGTAGTCACTGTAGACAAAAGCAGCAGCCAACTTGCAAATTACAGGAGATAAATGTCCAGTTAAATCAGCTGCAGTGATGTTGGTTGAGGGAGAAATGTTGGCCAGGACACTGGGAGAGCTCACCTGCTCTTCTTCGATAAAGTGCTGTGGGGTCGTGAACATCCCCCTGAATTAGACCAGCGAGGCTTCAGTTTAATGTCCCACCAAAAGAAGCACCTCCAGATTGCCGCACTCCCTCCACACTGCACCAAAGTGCCAGTCTCGATTGCGTGCTCAAGTGCTGCTGTGGTGGTGATTAATTCCACCGCCTCCTGACTCAGATGAGAATTCTACCACTGAGCCAAACTGGCACTTTATGTATTCGGACAGTTAAATTGAAGGGCTCTTTAGAAACTGAACAATTTGATGAGCAATGTTGCAGACCAAATACACTTTTGAGTATAAAATTATACAATATTTCACTCTGCCCTGCACGGACGTGGAGCGGGAAGAGATTTCCTCCGTTCACTGGGTGGCACAAAATCATTAGCCTGTTCTTTATAAATGGATTTACAATTTTGTTACACAAAGGAAATCTTCCTTCAAAGTCGATACGCTTTAATTTTCTTTCCCCTACTAGTTGATCTCTTTTGGCACTGCTCAAGGATAAAAGTAGAAAAAAAAATTCTCTCTTCCTGCAACTTTGCTTCTCTCCCTCTTTCTCTCTCACATTCTCATCTCTGTATCTTTCCGTTTCCAACACTCTTTTCACCCTCTTTCTCTGCCTGTACCATTCCCTTCCATCTCCTCTCTCTTCTGTGCGTCTCCCACTTTCGCTGTACACTTTCTCTGTACATCCTTACTTATTCAGCTTTTTGAAAGCCCAGGGTACACAGTAAGATAGGACTTGGACTTGGGCTGCATCTCCACCCAAGGCAGTTGGTCTCCTGGTCACTGTCATGAAGCACGGACACAAGAACACAAAGCAGGTCATTGTTTGCCAGTCCAGGCTAACTTAGAAGAGGAGGAGGTTGTGATTAATGCAATGGGTGTGGCCTCAGGAGAAGCTCATTGTCACTCTTTGATGGGGCTCTTTCAGGCCGATGTGAAGAGTACCGTATGGGCTAGTAACAATGCTGCCACTCTTTCTGTATTGACATTGTATGTAAAAAAAAAAAGTACAATGAGATTGTCAAATAGAGAAGCATCTACCTATATTAAAGATCTTGCATCTGTGTGAATGTGCCTGTGCACCATGTGATGTAGTCTTATAAAGTCATAGTCACTTCAACCGCATTCCAAAACCAGGTAGCCAAGCCAAAGACTGCTGTGCTGTCAACCAATCACGCCCCAGAACTTGAACCCATCAAATCAGAGAGGTTTCTATTGAGGTGGACAGCATCAGCATTCTTCTCATTCCTGGATGCCGATGTAAGCGCTCACACCCAAATCAAATCCAAATCAAAGGCTCAGGCCCACGTGGAACTTGACTTCTGTCCAATTTCAGCTTTAGAATCAACAACAACTTGCATTTATATAGCACCTTTAACGTTGTAAAACGTCCCAAGGGGCTTCACAGGAATGTTATCGTAAAAAAATTTGACACCGAGCCACATATGGAAATATTAGGACAAGTGAGAAAAAGCTTGGTCAAAGAGATAGGCTTTAAGGAGCGTCTTAAAGGAGGAGAGGTTTACCAAGGGAATTCCAGAGTTTAGGGCCTCGACAGCTGAAGGCATGGCCGCTAATAGTGGAGCGATTAAAATTGGGGATGCGCAAGAGGCCAGAATTGGAGCAGCACAGAGATCTCGGGCGATTGTAGGGCTGGAGGAGGTTACAGCGATAGGGAGGGGCGAGGCCATAGAGGGATTTGAAAACAAGGAGGAGTTTTAAAATTGAGGAGCTGCCGGACCGGGAGCCGATGTAGGTCAGCGAGCACAGGGGTGATGGGTGAACGGGACTCAGGATTAGGATACAGGCAGCAGAGTTTTGGATGAGCTCTAGTTTATGGAGGGTGGAAGATGGGAGGCCAGCCAGGTGAGCATTGGAATAGTCAAGTCTAGAGATAATGAAGGCTTGGATGAGGATTTCAGCAGCCGTTGAGCTGAGGCAGGGACGGAGTCGGAGGTGGAAGTTGGCGGTCTTGGTGTTGGGGCGGATATGTGGTCGGAAGCTCATCTCGGGGGTCAAATACGACGCCACGGTTGCAAACAGTCTGGTTCAGCCTCAGACAGTTGCCAGGGAGAGGGATGGAGTCGGTGACTTGTGAACGGAGCTTGTGGCAGGGACCGAAAACATTGGCTTCAGTCTACCCAATATTTAGCTGGAGGAGATTTCTGCTCTTCCAGTACTGGATGTCGGATAAGCAGTGACACAAGTCAGAGACAGTGGAGGAGTCGAGAGAGATGGTGGTGAGGTAAAGCTGGGTGTCATCAGCGTATATGTGGAACCTGATGTGTTTTCAGATGATATCATACTTCAAACTCACGATTTCACATCCAAATCTTGGGTAGGTTTTTGGAGTAAGGGTTGAGTGGGGGTGGGGACAGAATGAGGCTTTCCTAAAAAGAGTGGTGGGGGTGGGGGGGGCAAAAAAGAGAGATGGGGAGAACAACCAGGATACTGAGCACATGCTAGCTAGAAAATCTCAACAGCAGAAGCTTGATGAGGAAACAATGCACTAAATGGGACTGCGGTAAGGAGAAGGAGTGGAAGTACTGAGGGGGAGGAGGAGGAGGAGGAGTGGAATTACTGTTGTGAAATTTTAAACTGCAGCTGGACGCCCAACAATGATTATTCAAGTCAATAATCCATCTGAATGTATAACAGTCTAGCATCTCCAAAAGCCAAAATTGAATAAAAGATTGGATTATTGAAATATTGACAAAGAGCTGTATAGAATGAAGGCCACAATGTGTTGTAGCTGCAATCTCCATGTGCTCTCCTCAGTACAGCTTGGTAAGAATGGAAAGTAAGCATGAATAAAAATATTATAAATTATGATAGAATCAGAGAATGATACAGCACAGAAGGAGGCCATTCAGCCCATCGTGCCTGTGCCAACAAAATTGGAGATCGAAAACGCTGATCGATGTTATTGTTAGGTGTCACCTGAGGGACTACTCTCCTCAAGATTACCATTGATTGAACTTGCAACACAGTGCCGCTCTCCATGCCAGGGATGGCTGTCACATGAGCTTGCCTGTCTCGGTTGGGTGCATTCTGTCAATAGCCAACCAGTTGAGCGGACTGGAAATTTGGCAGAATCCAACTTGTTCCACTTAAAACCCAACCTCTTGGCACCTGAACACAGAGCAGCATTCACAGCGGTCGAGAAGAATTTGGTCACCCAGATCATGCTACCGGAGGAGATCATTATGGTAGATGAGCAGCACGCATGAAGTGAGAGTTTGCCGTTAAAAAATTGCAGTCTAGATTTGTCATTTGCTCGCAGACATTTGACGCACCAGGTTTTACATTGTAGCAGGAAGGCGTCACCCATTGGTCAGTAAGATGTGTGTTTTTGGGACTGAAGACTAGAAACTTTGTCTTAATAATGGTTTGAATTTCAGTTATAAACTGGAGAAACATGAATTTCAGGTTCCCTCTTTTAATTGCAAGGGCAAATCGAAAAGGTAAATTCCAAACACTCATAACTAATAAAGATAGATTGGAACTAATGACTGCGATAAAAGTGCTTCATGCAGTCGAGTGCCCTTATTAAAAAGCTGTCCAGTCATGCATTACAATCAAGTGTCAGCTTGGCTCCGTTGGCAGCACCTCTCGCCTCTGAGTCAGGAGGTCATGGCTTCAAACCCCCACTCCAGAGACTCGAGCATGTAATCTAGGCTGGCACTTCAGTGCTGCATTGTTCGAGATGCAGGCGGTTTAATGACACGTTAAACTGAGGCCCCATCTGCTGGTTCCTGTGGACATCAAAGACCCCATAGCACTTATGCAAAGAACAGCAGGGACTTCCCCAGAAGTCCCGGCCAATATTTGTCCCTGAACTAAACCACCACCACCAAAAAAAACACACGGGTCAACTTGTTTGCACTTCAAAAAGTCATTCATTTTCACGTAGAACACTTTGTGATGTCCCCGAGACTGTGAAAAGGCACTATACAATTGCAAATTCTTTCTTCAGAATTTTTGCATGCTAGTGGCTTCGCTTATAGCAAGTTGGAGGATGTGCTGTTTTATAGTGTGGGTGCCCTAAAACCCCTCCATAGCAATTGAACTTCATCATCGACGTCTGCCCTTGTTGACAGTAGGCTCCCGAGGTATGGAAAGTGGTCCACGTTGTCCAAGATCTTGTCGTGGATTTTGATAATCGGGGGACAGTACTGTGTGGCGGGGGCAGGTTGGTAGAGGACCTTCGTCTTACGGATGTTTAGTGTAAGGCCCATGCTCTCGTACGCTTCGGTGAAGATGTTGATGATGGTTTGCAGTTCGACCTCCGAGTGTGCGCAGACGCAAGCGTCGTCTGCATACTGTAATTCGACAACAGAGGATGGAACGACCTTGGATGTGGACTGGAGGCGACGGAGGTTGAACAGTTTCCTGTTTGTTCTGTAAATTAGCTCCACTCCAGCGGGGAGCTTACGGAGGGTGAGATGGAGCATTGCAGCAAGGAAGATCGAGAAAAGCGTTGGTGCGATGACACAGCCTGCTTGACCCCGGTCCGTACGTGAATTGGGTCTGTGGTGGAACTGTTGGTCAGGATCACGGCTTGCATGTTGTTGTGAAGCAGGCGGAGGGTGGTGACAAACTTTTGAGGGCAGTCGAATTTGAGGAGGACACTCCAACACCACCTTCAGTGTGCCAGTGCAGCCTTCGGTCACCTGAGGAAGAGAGTGTTTGAAGACCAGGACCTCAAACCCGGCACCAAGCTCATGGTCTACAGAGCAGCAGTGATACCCGCCCTGCTGTATGCCTCAGAGACATGGACCATCTACAGCAGGCAACTCAAAGCACTGAAGAGGTACCACCAACGCTGCCTCCGCAAGATCTTGCAAATCCATTGGCAGGATAGGCGCACCAATGTCAGTGTTCTCGCTCAGGCCAACAGCCCCAGCATCGAAGCTTTGACCACGCTCGATCAGCTCCGATGGATGGGTCACATCGTCCGCATGCCTGATACGAGACTCCCAAAACAAGCACTCTACTCGGAGCTCAGACACGACAAGAGAGCCCCAGGTGAGCAGAGGAAACGCTTCAAGGACACCCTCAAAGCCTCCTTGAAAAAGTGCAACATCCCCACCGACACCTGGGAATCCCTGGCCCAAGACCGCACAAAGTGGAGGAGAAGCATCCGGGAAGGCGCCGAACACCTCGAGTCTCATCGCCGGGAGCAAGCGGAAGCCAAGCGCAAGCAGTGCACGTCAACCCAAGCACCCCACCCACCCCACCCTTCAACCACAGTCTGCCCCACCTGTGACCGAGACTGTAGGTCCCGCATTGGACTCATCAGTCACCTGAGAACTCATTTTTAATGTGGAAGCAAGTCATCCTCGATTCCGAGGGACTGCCCAAGAAGAGATAGCAATTGCCCCTTCTACTTGTAACAGAACCAGAGATCCGTCTGCACAACTGAGCGTCTCTTTCCACCTCTCTTACCCTTTCTCCCTGCGCAACATGGGGTGACACTCTCGTCACCTCCCTGCCTCAACAGGGTCGCTATGTTCCATCCCCACCACCCTCCCCCCCCCCCCCGAGTCAACAGTGCCTTGTCCTTTCAATGGGTGCTCACTCTCCATTACCACAACAACAGAGTAACTTTATTCTAGTTCCCCTCTTCCACAGTCCACAGTCCACAGTCCCCCCCGCTCCCCACTTATCATGGTCTCCGTCACTCTATCTCTCCCCCTTCACCCTCTCAAGATTTCTCTCCCTTTCCCTCCATCATTAGGTTGCCAAAAATATTTCTGACCCTCTTCCCGCTCCCCAAGAGTGTGCGGAAGTTCATTGAAGATAGGATTCGATACATACGCATGCATCGGAACCCCAACTGCTGCACGGTGGCTCCTGTATATTGTAGACCTTTTACACTGGAGACAGATTTCTGTGGAGGTGCATTCTATTTGTTTACATCAGGAGTCTTGCACCGAGCCTCCAAATGTGGGTAGTTACTGCCTGGATGGGCATCAAGAAATGAGGGGCTGTGGAATAGGGTGTACGCAGGATCATCAGAGAGCAGGCAGAATCCTTTACGTCTTTATAGAAAACAAGAAGAAAAGGTTGTAGGGGTCAGTTTTATCAGCAGGTCAGTGATTTTGTTTGTGAATGTTTAATGTTTATGATGTTGTAACTTTTTTATTGGGGGATGGGTGGGGATACAGTGGAATGGGTGGGGAACTATCATAGTTGATGGGGGATACAGTGGAATGGGTGGGGAACTATCATAGTTGATGGGGGATACAGTGGAATGGGTGAGGAACTATCATAGTTGATGGGGGATACAGTGGAATGGGTGAGGAACTATCATAGTTGATGGGGGATACAGTGGAATGGGTGAGGAACTATCATAGTTGATGGGGGATACAGTGGAATGGGTGGGGAACTATCATAGTTGATGGGGGATACAGTGGAATGGGTGAGGAACTATCATAGTTGATGGGGGATACAGTGGAATGGATGGGGAACTATCATAGTTGATGGGGGATACAATGGAATGGGTGAGGAACTATCATAGTTGATGGGGGATACAATGGAATGGGTGAGGAACTATCATGGCAGAATCCAGATTGTTTTTTGTTGCTGAAATGCGATTGGGGAATAAGCTAAAACTGGGGTCATTTTTTAAAAACTCATCAGGATTGGTGAATAATTAAAAGATAATAACCAATTTTTAAAAAAACTATAGAAATTTAAATCAATAAGGAAGCAGCACGTTGAGAAAACAGCCCCAATAATCATAATGCAGATGTTCGAGTCAACATACACAGAAAATGTTTTGTAAACATTGTTCAGAAGTTGGGGGTGGGGGCGGTTAGATACAGTCCCTTCACCTCCGTGATCTATTTTTCAAATCCGGCCCGGACTGATGGGATAAAAGACTCCTCTGTCTGCTGGCTGTGATAGCTCCATGTGAAATGAGTTTGGGCAGACTCTATCCAATTGCCTTTCCGAGGCGGAGGCTGAAGCACCTTGTTGGGGCAGAGTCCATCGTTACATCGAGTCTGCAGCACAGAAACAGGCCATTTGGCCCAACTGGTCCATGCCGGTGTTTATGCTCCACACGAGCCTCCTCCCAAATCTCTTCATTTAATCCCATCGGGGGATCCTTCTATTCCTTTCTCCCTCATGTGTTTATCTAGCTTCCCCTTAAATGCATCTATGCTCTTCGCCTCAACCACTCCCTGTGGTAGTGAGATCCACATCCTGACCACTCTCGGAGTAAAGAGGTTTCGCCTGAATTCCCTATTCGATTTGTTAGGTGACTATCTTATATTGATGACCTCTGGTTTTTGGACTCCCCAAAAGTGGAAACGTTTTCTCCACGTCTACCCCCATCAAACCCTTTCAGCGTTTTTGAAGAACTCTATCAGGTCACTCCTCAGCCTTCTCTTTTTCTACAGAGAGCTTTACTCTGCATCCGGTTACGCTGTAACCTACACTGGACGCTCAAAATGGAAACTGTTCCATTCACCAACAGTCAGCTTAAGCGGCACAAAATTTTCTTCACGTATCCTATTGCATTCAATAAAATCAGTTTTATTTGCCAAGATAAAAAGTGGCTTGGACAGCTGTTTCTCCCACTGCAAACGGCAGCAGTATTAATGCACGCAAAATCCATTTCACCCGCAGACAGCAGTCTCATTTTTTTTTGCATGCGCATTAGTGGTAAGTAAACCGAACAACATTAAAAGTGCTGAGACGTGAGGAGACAAAAATAGAACAAGAACCTTGATTCGGGAAAATCAGAAGAGGAAAATAATATTGCCTTCAACTTCTCAGTAACGACTTGTGCCCGAGATACCTCAGTTAAATTTGATAATGACTACCTCCAAGTTTTGCTCGTCTGGTTAAAAGTGTCAGGTAGCTCATTCTGATGATGCCACCATTTTGCCTTTCTCAGTTGTGCCTAGGACATTCCTGGTTTATTACCAACACTTTTTTCTCTGTTTCCCCCCTCTCCCCCCCCCCCGCACCCCCATTAAGTATCGCATTAAATCATACACACACAAAAAAATCCAAATCGAAATGTAGAAATCAGAAGCACCAATTCATGGGTAAGTACTTATAATTTTCCCTCAGTGATCAAGTATTCCAGATAAATGCAGCTGGTCTTGTTTTGAACACTTTATTTAAAGTCAACAGGGTCTGGTAATTTGTGGGCTGGCACCAGCAAAGGACCGTGGAAACTACTGGAATGTTTTAAAAATCCAACTAATGTCCTTCAGGGAAGGGAAACTGCCACCCTACCCAATCTGGCCTACACGTAACTCTTGTCCCACACCGTGTTGTTGAGGGAAGTTAATGTATGCAGATCTGAATGGAAAGTCGAAGACTCAAAGAATCTGCAAAGGGATATAGACAGGCTAAGTGAGTGGGCAAAAATTTGGCAGATGCAGTATAATGTGGGAAAGTGCAAGGTTATCCACTTTGGCAGGAAAAATAAAAAAGCAAATTATTATTTAAACAGTTCAGAGGGACCTGGGGGTCCTTGTGCATGAAACACAAAAAGTTAGCATGCAGGTACAGCAAGTAATCAAAAAGGCAAATGGAATGTTGGCCTTTATTGCAAGGGGGTTGGACTGTAAAAGCAGGGAAGTCCTGCTACAACTGTACTGGTGAGACCACGCCTTGAGTACTGCGTACAGTTTTGGATATCCTTGCATTGGAGGCAGTTCAGAGACGATTCACTAGGTTAATTCCAGAGATGAGGGGCTTGACTTATGGGGAAAGGTTGAGCAGGCTGGGCCTATACTCATTGGAATTTAGAAGAATGAGAGGTGATCTTATTGAAACATATAAGATACTGAGGGGGGCTCGACAAGGTAGATGCAGAGAGGATGTTTCCCCTCACGAGGAAATCTAGAACGCGGGGGCACAGTTTTAGAATAAAGGGTCGCCCTTTTAGAACTGAGATGAGGAGGAATTTCTTCTCTCAGAGGGTCGTAAATCTGTGGAATTCTCTGCCGCAGAGAGCCGTGGAGGCTGGGTCATTAAATACATTTAAGGTGGAGAGAGACAGATTTTTGCAAGATAAGGGAGTGAAGGGTCATGGGGAGCGGGCAGGGAAGTGGCTTTGAGCCCAAGATCAGCCATGATCTTATTGAATGGCGGCGCAGGCTCGAGGGGCCAAGTGGCCTATTCCTGCTCCTATTTCTTATGCCTCGGCTGGTATTTGCTGGTGATGGTGCTTAAGGGTGGCTGCAGGCCACACTACCATCAGCCCCATCTGTGCAAGGTTCCACTGGCTCACCACGCCCCAGAAAATTGGCTTAAGATCCCAGGTACGGTAGCACAGTGATTATGTTACTGGACTAGTAATCCAGAGGCCTGGACTAATGATCTGCAGACATGAGTTCAAATCCCACCATGGTAGTTGGGGGAATTTTAATTCAGTTAATTAAATAAATCTGGAATTAAAAAGCTAATATCAGTAACGGTGACTATGAAACTACCAGATTGTCGTTAAAAACCCATCTGGTTCACTCATGTCCTTCTAGGGAAGGAAATCTGCCGTCCTTACCCGGTCTGGCCTATACGTGACTCCAGACCCACTACAATGTGGTTGACTCTTAACTGCCCTCTGAAATGCCCACCAAACCGCTACTACAAAGGCAGCACGGTGGGAGTACCTTCACCAGCGGTTCAAGGCGGCGGCTCACCACCACCTTCTCACTAGTGATGGGTTATTCTTAAAAGTCGGGACTTTTTTAAAAATGTATTTGTTCACGGGATGTGGGCGTCGCTGGCAAGGCCAGCATGACAGGCCTGCTGTGAAAGAGGTCCGGAACTTACCAGGTCAAAACCTCATTGTTGAGCGGCTCCTGATCGATGATCAGGCTAAGGCACTGCGAGGCGTTGGGAGTGTAGTTAACCATATAAAAATCAATAAATTAACAATTCATACCTTGTGAGGACCATCTTTTTCAGGAGTTTCTACATCGCCATCCAGGAAAGGCATGGCAAACGAACTGAGGTCCTAAGTGTGCAAAAAAAAAAAAACACACAAATAATTATCCATTTTATCTTTACACAAACCTGAAGATGCTGCGGAAGTTGGATTTTTAAATTGTGGAATTATATTTTATGCACAGCAAATTGCAGAAACAGAGAGGAAACAATTTCTAGCTTACAATCTTCATAAGCCACCAAATGTTATTCAGACGTAAATCAGTAAGATTAATCCAAATGCACATTGCTGCGTTACAAATGCACAACATAACCATCATCACACTTACCATGGCGGTTCTGACTCAACCTAAACAGTTGCAAGTAACAATCAGCTTTTGTTGCTTTACTGACTCCTCCCTCAGGTAGGAGGAGGAGGCACAGAGTTGTTTGTTCAAGCTTGCTTATACCACCTGTGGGGTTTGGAAGATTGTAAGGTACAGACTAGGGGTGGAGTTATGTTACTGGACTAGTAATCCAGAGAACGCGAGTTCAAATCCCACCGTGGCAGCTTGAGAATTTCAACTCAGTTTAATAAAAAAAAAAATACGGAAATTAAAAAAAGGCTGCACACCGCTAGTCCCGGCCAGATTGGAGCGGATTGGGTAATTCCCCCCGTCAATCATACCTGGAGCCCTCTCTGCTGTAAGCTACTGGGATTGATTTTCTGCACATAATTTGTCGAATGTAACTATCCTCCACTCACTGCAGAAATAATCCTGCTTTTAATCAGGAGACTTTGCTGTAGTTTCGGTCATGAGATCCGTTTGCTGTAGTTCGTAGAGACTCTGTTTAAATAGAATCTGTTTGCTGTTTGCTGAGTAAATAGACTCTGTTTGCAGCAAGTCCTGCCGTAAGCCCCGCCCCGCCTCCAACTCATTGGCCGGCACAGTGATGTCAATACTCACTTCGATGAAAAAAAAAGCTGGTACCAGTAGAAGTGACCATGAAGTTGCTGGATTGTCATAAAATAATCCAACTGGTTCACTAATGTCCTTTAGGGAAGGAAACCCATTATCTTTACCCGGTCTGGCCTGTACATGATTCCAATCACACGTCAACATGGTTGACTCTTAACTGCCCTCTGAAGTGGCCGAGCAAGACTCCCAGTTGTGTAAAATTGCTACAAAGGACTGTAATGGTTCCATCATCTTCTCAAGCGCAACTAGGAATGGGCAATAAATGCCAGCCTCGTCAGGGATGCCCACATCCCTACAAGGAATTTAAAAGGAAATAGTGCTAGCAGTAAAGAAACTGAATGGATTTGCAGTAGGAACCACTAAATAAGGGGGGGGGAAGAGACCCGGGAGAGTTCAAAAGCAGCGGGAGACGCTGAGATACAAAGGACCGGTGAGTGTAAAGAAGTAAAAAGTAATCGAAGTGTGACGTCAGCAGAAAGCAGGTAAGTGATTGGTTGGTGAGTATTTCTCGCATTTTTTTCCCCAAACTTGAGCGTCTAAATTTAAGTGCCTTGGTGTATATTAAAAGATAAAAGTGTTCCAAATTTTAAAACGAATTAATTAATTGAGATGGGAGACCAGGCAATGTGTTGTTGTTGTTGCATGTGGGAGCTGGTGGACACCATTGAGGTCCAGGGCGACCACATCTGCAGCAAATGTTGGCTGCTCGAGGAACTTCGGCTCAGAGTTGATGAGCTGGAGTCCGAGCTTCAGACATTGCGACACATTAGGGAGGGGGAGCGTTACCTGGATACTATGTTCCAGGAGGCAGTCACACCCACTAGAATAATTACTTCCAATTTGGCCCATGGTCAGGGACAGGAGGGTGTGACTACAAGTGAGGCAGGCATTGGGATCCAGGAGGTAGTGGTGGAGGAGCCTCAGCCCTTGGCCTTGTCCAACAGGTACGAGATTCTTGCTCCCTGTGTGGACGAGGCCAGGGACTGCAGGGAGGATGAGCAAACTGACCACAGCACCGTGGTACAGGGGGCCATTCAAGTGGGGGGAAAAAAAGAAATGTTGTAGTGATTGGGGACAGTATAGTGAGGGGGATAGATACTGTTCTCTGCAGCCGAGAGCGTGAGTCCCGAAGGCTGTGTTGCCGGCCCGGTGCCTGGGTTAAGGACATCTCCTCTGGGCGGGAGAGAAACTTGGAGTGGGAGGGGGAAGATCCAGCTGTCATGGTCCACGTAGGTACCAATGACATAGGTAGGACAAAGAAAGAGGTCCCGCTGAGAGAGTATGAGCAGCTAGGGGCTAAATTAAAAAGCAGAACCACAAAGGTAATAATCCCTGGATACCTGAGCCATGAGTGAATTTGCATAGGGTAAATAAGATCAGAGAAATGAACGAGTGGCTCAAAGACTGGGGTGGGAGAAATGGGTTTCGATTTGTGGGGCACTGGCACCAGTACTGGGATAAGAGGGAGCTGTTCCGTTTGGATGGGCTTCACTTAAACCATGCTGGGGCTAGAGTCCTGGCAAATCAAATAACTAGGGCTGTACAGTGGGCTTCAAACGAAATAGTGGGGGGGAGAATCCAGGTGAGCGGGATAATAAAAAGTCAATGAGAAATGAGAAAGCAATAGAGCAGGCTAGAGATGGGGGAAATAATAACCAGAGTGTGACAGGAAGGGACAGAATGTTTAAAAATAAGAGTGTAACAGAAAAAAAGGCCAAAACAAGGAATGATGGTAAAAAGACAAAGTTAAAAGCTCTATATCTGAATGTACGCAGCATTCATAACAAGATAAATGAGTTGACGGCACAAATAGATACAAATGGGTATGATCTGATCGCCATTAGAGACGTGGTTGCAAGGCGACCAGGGCTGGGAACTGAATATTCCAGGGTATATGATAATTCGGAAGGATAGAAAGAAAGGAAAGGGAGGTGGGGTGACTTTGTTGGTAAAAGATGGGATCAGTGCAGTGGTGAGAAGTGATATTGGCTCAGAAGATCAAGATGTAGAATCGGTTTGGGTGGAGATAAAAAATAATAAGGGGAAAAAGTCTCTGGTGGGCGTAGTCTACAGGCCATCGAACAGTAGCAATGCTTTTGGACAGAGTATAAATCAACAAATAATGGAGGCCTGTAAAAAAGGTACGGTAATAATCATGGGTGATTTTAATCTCCATATTGATTGGACAAATCAAATTGGCCATGGTAGCCTGGAGGAGGAGTTCATAGAGTGCATCCGGGATGTTTTCCTAGAACAGTATGTAATGGAACCCCAACCAGGGAGCAGGCTATCTTGAATCTGGTACTATGTAATGAGACAGAATTAATAAGTGATCTCACAGTAAAGGATCCTCTAGGAAAGAGTGATCATAGCATGGTTGAATTTCAAATTCAGTTGGAGGGTGAGAAAGTTGTATCTCAAACCAGTGTCCTGATCTTAAACAAAGGCAGTTACAGTGGCATGAGGGCAGAACTGGCTAAAGTGGACTGGAAACATAAATTAAAGGGTAAGACAGTTGAAATGCAGTGGCGGACATTTAAGGAGATATTTCATAACTCTCAACAAAAATATATTCCAGTGAGAAAGAAAGATTTTAAGAGAAGGGAGCACCATCTGTGGCTAACTAAGGAAGTAAAGGATGGTATCAAATTGAAGGCATACAATGTTGCCAAGATTGGTGGGAGACCAGAGGATTGGGAAATTTTTAAAAACCAGCAAAGGATGACTAAAAAAATAGAGAGAGAAGATGAATTATGAGAGTAAGCTGGCAAGAAACATTAAAACAGATAGTAAGAGCTTCTACAGGTATATAAAAAGGAAGAGGGTAGCTAAAGTAAACGTTGGTCCCTTAGAGGATGAGACTGGGGAATTAATAATGGGGAACGGGGAAATGGCAGAGACTCTGAACAAATATTTTGCATCCGTCTTCACGGTAGAAGACACTAACAACATCCCAATAATGGATAATCAAGAGGCCACAGGGAGTGGGGAACTAAAGACAATCACTATCACTAAGGAAATAGTACTCGGTAAAATAATGGGACTAAAAGACGACAAGTCCCCTGGACCAGATGGCCTGCATCCTAGGGTCTTAAAAGAAGTGGCTGCAGAGATAATGGATGCATTGGTTGCAATATACCAAAATTCCCTGGACTCTGGAGAGGTCCCAGCGGATTGGAAAACCGCAAATGTAACACCCCTATTTAAGAAAGGAGAGAGACAGAAAGCAGGAAACTATAGACCAGTTAGCCTAACATCTGTCGTTGGGAAAATGCTGGAGTCCTTCATTAAGGAAGCAGTAGCAGGGCATTAAAAAAAACATACTGCAGTCAAACAGAGTCAGCATGGTTTTAGGAAAGGGAAATCATGTTTAACAAATTTACTGGAGTTCTTTGAGGATGTAACAAGCAGGGTGGACAAGGGTGAGCCAGTGGATGCGGTGTATTTGGATTGCCGGAAGGCATTCGATAAGGTGCCACATAAAAGGTTACTGCATAAGATAAGAGCTCATGGAGTTGGGGGTAATATATTAGCATGGATAGAGAATTGGCTAACTAACAGAAAACAGAGAGTCGGGCTAAATAGGTCATTTTCTGGTTGGCAAACGGTAACTAGTGGGGTGCCACAAGGATTGGTGCTGGGGCCCCAACTATTTACAATCTACATTAATGACTTGGATGAAGGGACCGAGTGTAATGTAGCCAAGTTTGCGGATGATACAAAGATGGGTGGGAAAGCAAGTTGTGCAGAGGACTCAAAGGATCTGCAAAGGGATATAGAGAGGCTAGGTGAGTGGGCAAACATTTGGCAGATGGAGTATAATGTGGGAAAGTGCGAGGTTATCTACATTGGCAGGAAAAATAAACTATTATTTAAATGGAGAGAGATTACAAAATGCTACAGTTCAGAGGGACCTGGGGGTCCTTGTGCATGAAACACAAAAAGTTAGCATGCAGGTACAGCAAGTAATCAAAAAGGCAAATGGAATGTTGGCCTTTATTTCAAGGGGGTTGGAGTATAAAAGCAGGGAAGTCCTGCTACAACTGTACAAGGTATTGGTGAGACCACACCTTGAGTACTGCGTACAGTTTTGGTCTCCTTATTTAAGGAAGGATATACTTGCATTGGAGGCAGTTCAGAGACGATTCACTAGGTTAATTCCAGAGATGAGGGGTTTGACTTATGAGGAAAGGTTGAGCAGGCTGGGCCTATACTCATTGGAATTTAGAAGAATGAGAGGTGATCTTATCGAAACATAAGATACTGAGGGGGCTCGACAGGGTAGATGCAGAGAGGATGTTTCCCCTCGTGGGGAAATCTAGAACTCGGGGGCACAGTCTCAGAATAAAGGGTCGCCCTTTTAGAACTGAGATGAAGAGGAACTTCGTCTCTCAGAGGGTCATAAATTTGTGGAATTCTCTGCCCCAGAGAGCTGTGGAGGCTGGGCCATTAAATACATTTAAAGTGGAGATCGACAAATTTTTGCAAGATAAGGGAGTGAAGGGTTATGGGGAGCGGGCTGGGAAGTGGCTTTGAGCCCTAGATCAGCCATGATCTTATTGAATGCTCGAGGGGCCTGCTCCTATTTCTTATGTTCTTATGTTCTAACCAACTAAACTGCCCATATACCATCAAATAAGTAAATTATTTTTCGACCAAGTACATCATTGGTTAGTAGCAGTTTTAGGAATTGTGGCCCGAAATTTGCATGGGGCCAGTTGCCTCAATGATACATCATTGACCCGGTATTCAAGACTACCGATCCACTGCAGTACTGGCCCAATCCTAATATCGCTGGCTCTGCTCACTTGCATACTCGCTGGGGTTGGTGCAGGGCAACCCCATGTAGCGTGAGAGTACTGTGCAAGGGCGGGGGATTCATCCTTACTACTTTACTCCTGTACGCTACATTCCCATTTATAAATCTCAAGATTCTATTGGCTTTTTTTTTTTAAAACAGCTTAGTCACATCTTCAGTTGTACAGGGCCTTGGTGAGACCACACCTGGAGTACTGTGAGCAGTTTTGGTCTCCTTACCTAAGGAAGGATATACTTGTCATAGAGGGAGTGCAGCGAAGGTTCACCAGACTGATTCCTGGGATGGCAGGACTGTCGTATGAGGAGAGATTGGGTCGACTAGGCCTGTATTCACTCGAGTTTAGAAGAATGAGAGGGGATCTCATTGAAACGTATAAAATTCTGACAGGGCTAGACAGACTGGATGCAGGGAGGATGTTTCCCCTGGCTGGGGGGGTCTAGAACGAGGGGTCACAGTCTCAGGACATTTAGGACTGAGATGAGGAGAAATTTCTTCACTCAGAGGGTGGTGAACCTGTGGAATTCTCTACCACAGAAGGCTGTGCAGGTCAAGTCACTGAATATATTTAAGAAGGAGATAGATAGATTTCTAGACACAAAAGGCATCAAGGGATATGGGGAGAGAGCGGGAATATGGTATTGAGCTAGAGGATCAGCCATGATCGTATTGAATGGTGGAGCAGGCTCGAAGGGCCGAATGGCCTACTCCTGCTCCTATTTTTCTATGTTTCTATGTGAATGATTCCCTGAACCCCTAGATCTCTCTGTTCATCTTTCCATTGATGTATTAAAGCATTAAATTGCCTCTTCTGCCTGTCTTCCCATTTCGCTAACACGTCTGTCTTCCTGAAGTATTTTACAGCAGCGTCGACCTCTGGCCTATCAACTTTCAATACACTGGAGTTCAGTTGAGTGTTGTCCGACTGTACACATCTTTCCCCTATTTTGGATTCTCTAATCTTCTCACAAGCTTCCGTGACCCAACAAATAAGACCCTCCCCAGCACTGTTGTCCAAATGAGTTGCCGGTTCAGTTTTATCTTCATTGGCACTTCTACTGATTATTGGTGCCATCAACTGAAAACTGTCTGGACAATATGACTCCTGCGTTATCGGTCTGTTTCTAAAAATATTAACAAGCTGGCTCGTCACCTTGGCGCGTGCATCTCAACACATCCAAGACCTTGAATGAAGAATTTGGCCGTGTTAAATCATTTTTATTTTAACATCTACACTGTGGGCCTGAAATTAACAGAGAGTTCGGCACAATTACTAATAATTATCACCATAACTGCAACATTTCTCCCATATCCATATGCTTGTGTTTATATTGGAAATTGGTAAACTGGAACGATAAATTGGCTAGCAAAGCATGAGTACATTTTTCAATATACATAGAACACACAACAACTTGCAGTTATGTAGCGCCTTTAATGTAGTTAAAACGTCCGAAGGCACTTCACAAGAGCGTTATCAAACCAAATTTGACACCGAGCCACATAAGGAGACATTAGGGCAGATGACCAAAAAGCTTGGTCAAAGAGGTAAGTTTTAAGGAGCATCTTAGAGGAGGAGAGATTCAGGGAGGGAATTGCACAGCTTAGGGCCTCGGCAGCTGAAGGCACGGCCGCCAATGGTGGAGTGAAGAAAATCGGGGATGCGCAACAGGCCAGAATTGGAGGAGCGCAGAGATCTCGGAGGGTTGTAGGGCTGGAGGAAGTTACAGAGATGGGGAGGGGGCGAGGCCACGGAGGGATTTGAAAACAAGGATGAGGCGTTAAAAATCGAGGCGTTGCCGGACCGGGAGCCAATGTCGGTCAGCAAGCACAGGGGTGATGGGTGAACGGGACTTGGCGCGAGTTAGGACACGGGCAGCAGAGTTTTGGATGAGCTGAAATTTACAAAGGGTGCATGATGGAAGGCCGGCCAGGAGAGCATTGGAATAGCCGAGTCTAAAGGTAACAAGGGCATAGATGATGATGGCAGCAGCAGATGAGCTGAAACAGGGGCGGAGACGGGCAATGTTACGGAGGTAGAAGTAGGCGGTCTTGGTGAGAGAGAGGATATAGGGTTGGAATAGGGTCAAATAGAACGCCAAGGTTGCGAACAGTCTGGTTCAGCCTCGGACAGCGGCCAGGGAGGGTGACAGAGTCGGTGGCCAGGGAATGGAGTTTGTGGCGGGGACTGAAGACAAGTCTGTGTGTTAGAAGGACAACATTTAATACTGGCTTTCCACTTAATGTGAATGTAGATGGAACAGCTTGCAGCTGAAACAAGGTCACTAGACTTGTTTAGGAATCAGACTAGTTGCTGTAATAGGAAGACTGTAGGGTTGGTGTTTTGTAAGACAATATTAAATGGACTGATGGACCATTTCAATCCAAACCAATGTTGTAACTGTCGGATCACACCCATCTCTTTCAACATAGCACTATATCAAACATAATGCACTACTGTGCTGCTAAAGTGTAATTCATATCCTTTTAAGTCTACGTGTAATTGCTCTGCATTCTTGAAATCAATGCTCAGGTCAGTTACAAGTCAGATTGCAAATCAGAATCCCTGGGATTCTTTGTGGAAGATCGTTTCAGAAACTGCAGACATTATGGCCCTGATAATAAATGGGAGTGGGGTTGGGGAGGGGGGCGCCAGCATGGACTAGTTTGGCCGAATGGCCTGTTTCTGTGTCATATATCCTACGTAATCCTATGAGATTTAGTGGCCGGGTAGCCTGGAAGTACGGGTTTCCTGGAGATACTGCCGAATTTAACGGACATCGGAAGGGGTGGGGACATCAGGAGGCGGTCGGACCGCGGAGTCCCGATCGCAGGGGTCTGATCCATCTGTCCGAGCCCCTCCCGGTGTCCGAGCCCCTCCCGGTGCGTTTTACAGGCAAGCCTGGTTGGGGGGGGGGGGGGGGGGGGGGGGGGGGGAGAGGTGGAGGCGGAGGCGGGAGTAGGGGGGGAGCACTCCTGCTCCTCCTGGCCCACAAGCAGTGCTGGAAAGGCATTGCCTGTTCCATCCAGCCGTTCTCGCCTCCCTTCTGCTGTCGGGTTGAATTAAAAACGAAGCTAAAAATGTGAGGCACGCAGCCTCATTGAAATATTTAATTTCGAGACCTGCCTCCGGAGAGCAGGTTAGTCACCCAACCCCCAAACCCGCCTCTGTTAAAACCGGAAGTGGGCGCATTGGAGGCGGGTTTCTGACTATTTTATTTTTAACCCTGCCCCCGTTTTGGGCGTAAAAATTTCCCCTATGGCTCCGGTATTAAACTCGCACCGTGCCGTTCACCCATCACCCCTGTGCTCGCTGACCTACATTGGCTCCCGGTGGGGCAACACCTCGATATTAAAATTCTCATCCTGGTTTTCAAATCGCTCCATGGCCTCGCCCCTCCCAGATCTCTGTAACCTCCTCCAGCCCCACAACCCTCCCAGATCTCTGCGGCTCCTCTAATTCTGGTCTCTTGCGCACCTCCGATTTTCAATCGCTCCACCATTGGCGGCCGTGCCTTCAGCTGCCTAGGCCCTGGGCTCTGGAATTCCCTCCCTAAACCTCTCCGTCTCTCTAACTCTCTCTCGCTCTCCTCCTCTAAGAGGCTCCTTAAAACCTACCTCTGCGACCAAGCTTTTGGTCACCTGTCCTAACATCGCATGCGGTTCTGTGTCAAATTTTGTTTGGGTAACGCTCCTGTGCGGGGCCTTGGGACGTTTTACTTTGTTAAATGCTTCATAATGCAAGCTGTTGTTGGTACAGAAATTTGCATCAGACAGTGTGCGACATCTTGAGTTCTGACGTACTGTTTTTAATATGTTTACCAGCCGATCCTCTGCAGTACTACTCACTGCGTGTCAGAGGGTACGCCGCTTTAAGGCGATAAATGATGCTATCAGCAAAGTATGACGGGGAAAAAGTGTCACAGGATGTAAATATGACACATACAGCAAAGCGCACGCGCGACACAACACTAATATATTTTAGCGGATCACTCATAGCGTGATTTGCGATAAATCAGATGATACATCAGAGCCGCCTTTAACTCGGGCAGCAGCAGCCCTAGAAGCGGGGCGCTGCATTTACCGCCCCATTTCCGTTCCAATCCCGCTCGCCACCATTTTGCCCAGGGCCTTTACAAGGGCATCTCGGACAACTGCCTGAATCAGATGGGGGCCTCGTCAAATGACACAAGTCACGGTCCTATAGCGTGGATAAGGCGGCAATTATAATTCTGAGGTCGAATTGGTCGCAGCGTGAGCTCTTGTACCAGGCGGCGAGGGGCCTAACCAGCCGCCCTTAAAAGGGACCACCAGAGGCCGCTCACAAAATGACACAGCTGATCGGTTTGATTACTATTCTCCTATTCTATAAAAACAAATTTTTGGTCGGAAACATTCAATAAAAAGAAGTCCATTTCTGGTTGCATTGGCCGCTATTTGCATGGATGCGAGGCACTTTCGAGCGCACACACCAACATGAAAATGGCAGAACAAAACTCAGGAGTTGGTTCCCAATCTGATTCTCAGGCACGTTAGGTATCAGCCTTAGCTCAAGTGGATAGCACTCTCACCGGTCACAAGGTCTTGGGTTCAAGCCCCACTCCCAGGTACACCGAGACCCTGCACGACCTCTCAGGTGGATGTAAACGTTCCCAAGGCACTATTTTGAATGGGAGCAGGGGAGAGAGAGGTATTCAGGTGGTGTATCCTATATGCTGGGACTGAGGAACCTGGATTTAAGCTTGTGAGAGAGAGAGAGAAAGTTCCATGAGTCTATGGTGAACAAGAGCCCTGTTTGACTGAATTTCACGGTAAGTATAGGCTGTGGTAGTCTCAGCCTGTCACTTTCCTGATACCAATCTGAAGACCAACTGAAGAACTTCACCTTGGATCAATTCACTAGTTGCTTCTTCGTGATTTGGAGATTTTCGTAAGTACTGCTTCAATGGCATTTTCAACACCAATGTTCACTTGGCTATCAAAGTCATGAATTTTGGAACATGGATTGAACCCAATTTCTTTTGTCCTAATAATCTTTCTTTGTCTTATTTTTTATACCCAGGAATGTGCACGGGAAGAGGCAGAAATGGCTAAATGCATGCTTGTGTTTGAGTGTCAGCTGTGGCTCAGTGGGCAGCACTCCCGCTTCTGAATCAGAAAGGTTTGTGGGTTCAAGCCCCACTCCAGAGACTTCAGCACAAAATTCTAGGCTGACGCTCCCAGTGCGTGCTGAGGGAGCGCTGCACTGTCGGAGGAGCCGTCTTTCGGATGTGACGTTAAACCGAGGCCCTGTCTGCGCTCTCAAGTGGACGTAAAAGATCCCACGGCACTATTTCGAGGAAGAGTTAGGGGAGTTATCCCCTGTGTCCTGGCCAATATTTATCCCTCAATCAACAGTACAAAAACAGCTGTTTGTGGGAGCTTGCTGTGTGCAAATTGGCTGCCGCGTTTCCTACATTACAACAGTGACTACACTTCAAAAAGTACTTCATTGGTTGGGGGCGTCTGAAGGTTATGAAAGACGCTGTATAAATGCAGGTCTCTTTCTTTCTTTATTACGTAGGCTTCTCATCAAGTGTAACAAAATTCCAGCTGGTGTAAAGCCACATTTCAGCTTCTGAAAACCTTAAAAACTTATTTTGGATTTTTTTTTAATGTTATGTTATCCAAATATGCACCTGTAGAGGGTCCACAGTGCAAGGCGTAAACGAGTGCATCATTCAGGTCTGCCAGATGGACATATATTATACAGATATAAATCTGAGATTGGCGCCTGTAGTATAGCATTGATTACACAAGCAAGATCAAGTCAGTTTGACATCATAATTCAAGTGCAGCATGGCAGCGCATTTGTAGTTCAACAATCGCAAGATCCTGGCGGATAAGAATGACTATCCGAACTATCTTAACCCACCCGTCCAGAACAACCCCACACTCCCCCGCCCCGCCCCCCCCCCCACAGTCGCAGCATCTAATTCTTTTCTGAAAAGGATTCCTCTCATCAATCTGCCTCGAAGGTCCATTCCAAGTGTCGTTCATTCTCCGCGTGAAGGACCTCCTGATATCAATCCTAAAGTTACCTTTTACTAGATTGAACCTTTGTCCCTTGCCCTACGCCCACTGTTGAATTTAAAGTAGTATTTTGGATTAGCCTTTGCCATACCACTAGTAACTGGCCCCGATTGTAACTCCAGGTGGGATTTCCCCGCTCAGGCCCGAGTTAAAATTACAGTTGGGCCTCAATGATGTCATCGGGCCGCAACATGCATATGTAAAGAAGGACCCCGTTGGCTCCGTGCGCCTGTCCTTGCTGCCTGCTCAGGAGAGCAGGTTAAAATTGCAGACGTTGTGATCATGGGGGTTTTCGGACAGTAAGAGCCAGGGCGATTTTAACTGCCCACCCGCCAGGTTTCTGCTGAGCGACTAGGGCTAAAATCGCCCCCCATATACTTTTATAAGATCACCTCTCAGATAACTCTTCCAGGCAGAAAAGCCCAATTCCTCATAACGTAGACCGCGGACATTAGGAACCAGTCTTGTGTCTCCAGTTCTTGAATATTTCCCTTGTTGCTCAGCAACCAGAACTGGACACAATACTGAAAGTGTTGTCTAACCAGAGCATACTTTCTGTGATTTGTATTGTCTGGTTTTGACTATGTAGTTCAACATACTACTAGCCTTGTTGATTGCTGCTTTGTAATGGTTGGTTAGGATGAATGTTGAGTCTACAAGGTCTCCAAGCACATCGTTAGCCATTTCAATAACATTCATGTCGCTCAGTTGTCCTTCCTATGTCCAAAGATAACTGCGGAAGTGCAGCACCAGCAGAAAGATATTGTTATCTGGAGCCAGGAGTGAAATATGTATCACAGCGACACAATCAGCCCAAAAAGGTTCATTTGCACGATACACACAGTACTGCCCCCCGATTATCAAAATCCACGACGAGGCCTTGGACAACGTGGACCACTTTCCATACCTCGGGAGCCTACTGTCAACAAGGGCAGACGTCGATGACAAAGTCCAACACCGCCTTCAGTGTGCCAGTGCAGCCTTCGGTCGCCTGAGGAAGAGAGTGTTTGAAGGCCAGGACCTCAAACCCGGCACCAAGCTCGTGGTCTACAGAGCAGCAGTGATACTCGCCCTCCTGTGTGCCTCAGAGACATGGACCATGTAGAGCAGGCACCTCACAGCACTGGAGAGGTACCACCAACGCTGCCTCCGCAGGATCCTGCAAATCCATTGGCAGGATAGGCGCACCAATGTCAGGGTTCTTGCTCAGGCCAACATCCTCAGCATCGAAGCTTTGACCACGCTCAATCAGCTCCGATGGACGGGCCACATCATCCGGATGCCCGATACGAGACTCCCAAAATAAGCGCTCTACTCGGAGCTCCGACACGGCAAGAGAGCCCCAGGTGGGCAGAGGAAACGCTTCAAGGACACCCTCAAAGCCTCCTTGAAAAAGTGCAACATCCCCACCGACACCTGGGAATCCCTGACCCAAGACCGCACAAAGTGGAGGAGAAGCATCCGGGAAGGCGCCGAACACCTCGAGCCTCTTCGCCGGGAGCAAGCGGAAGCCAAGCGCAAACAGCGGAAAGAGCGCACGTCAACCCAAGCGCCCCACCCACCCGCCCCTTCAACCACCGTCTGCCCCACCTGTGACAGAGACTGTAGTTCCCGCATCGGACACATCAGTCACCTGAGAACTCATTTTTAGTGTGGAAGCAAGTCATCCTTGGTTCCGAGGGACTGCCTAAGAAGAACAGCGACACAATCAGCCCAAAAAGGTTCATTTGCACAATAACTGTTTGGGCACTCAAGTGTGCTGGGGCGACGACGGAACTACCTCTATGGTATTCGGGACAAATGGAGAAGTGTCACCTGATCACTAGTAATTCTTGTGGTCTTGCCCTAGCCATAATCTTGTAAAACACTGACAACTCAACCACATCTCCAAGGAGGAGCAGGGCATCCTTGTCAAGTCTACCAGTCTGCATGGCTTTGGTTATAAAGAGTGGAAGAGCAGAAGAAAAATAACGCAGTGCCCGAAGATACATCTCTGGATCTGTAAAGACTTTGTCAAATATTGAAGCTGCTGACTGACAAATAGGTCTAAATGTTCTTGTGGGCTCTCACTAATCCTTGCATTAAGCCTTGCCACTGACTCCATCCCTCTCCCCAACATCTGTCTGAGGCTGAATCACACTGTTCGCAACCTTGGTGTCATATTTGACCCTGAAAAGAGCTTCCGACCACATATCCGCAGCATAACAAAGACCGCCTACTTCCACCTCTGTAACATCGCCTGTCTCCGCCTTTACCTCAGCTCATCCATGCCTTCGTTACCTCTAGACTTGAGTATTCCAACACACTCCTGGCCGGCCTTCCACATTCCACCCCACGTAAATTTGAGGTCATCCAAAACTCGGCTGCCCGTGACCTAACTCGCACTGAGTCCCGTTCACCCATCACCTCTGTGCTCGCTGACCTACATTGGCTCCCGGTTAAGCAATGCCTCGATTTCAAAATTCTCATCCTTGTTTTCAAATCCCTCCATGGCCTCGCCCCTCCCATCTCTATAATCCCACCTCCCCCCCCCCCGCCCCCCCCGAGATATCTGCGCTCCTCTAATTCTGCCCTCTTGAGCATCCCTGATTATAATCACTCAACCTTTGGTGGCCGTGCCTTCTGTTGCCTGGGCCCTAAGCTCTGGAATTCCCTGCCTAAACCTCTCCGCTTCGCTGCCTCTCTTTCCTCCTTTAAGACGCTCCTTAAAACCTACCTCTTTGACCAAGCTTTTGGTCACCTGCCCTAATTTATCCTTATGTGGATCGGAGTCAAATTTTTTGTCTTAAAATACTCCTGTGCAGCGCCTTGGGACGTTTTACTACGTTAAAGGCGCTATATAAATACAAGTAGTTGTTGTTGTTGTTGTAAGTCCCACACTCTGCTTGAAATTTAGCTTCCTAGTGCATCACATAGCATGGTGTTTGTTGGCAACACTTTGTCGAAACGCTGTGAGGAATGTTAATGATACAAGGTAAAACACTTTCCCATTCTCAGTATCCAACGTCAGTTTCAGGTCAAGCTTAGGATGGGTTAGATCTAGAGTAAACTCTCTTCTAATCTGCCTCAGTCCGAACCTCTGAGAAGCATCCTTTACTGCGCACCAAAAAGGTTATTTTCCATTTCATACATCAGCCATCTTTGTAAGTTCAGAGGTCAATTCGTGCCAATTCGTACAAAATTGGGGAAAGTCTTGTGGTGTGGGGCGTGGCCATTCAGAAAATGGCCCAAGACTGTTTGAACGTTTCACACTTTGCTATCTTACGACTGGGCTACAGGGGTGACTTTCAACCCATCTGGCTTGGATTCGAAGCAAGGTCCCAGAGTTAAGAACGCTGCCAGAACCTTTAACAGCAAAAGGGAGCAGAGAATGGAGTTTCGAAAAAGCAGCAAATTGCATGTCCTATTCTACTTCAATCGATTAAACATAGAAACATAGAAACATAGAATCTAGGAGCAGGAGTAGGCCATTCGGCCCGTCGAGCCTGCTCCACCATTCAATACGATCATGGCTGATCATCCAAATCCAGTACCCTGTCCCTGCTTTAATCCCCACAGTACACATATCCCACCCTACCCCCGTAACCCCACGTATTTAATTCCCCCCAACATATCCCATCCTATCCCCATAACCCCACATATTTAATCCCCCCCTAACACTAAGGGTCAATTTATCATAGCCAAATCAACCTAACCCGCACATTTTTGGACTGTGGGAGGAAACCGGAGCACCCGGAGGAAACCCACGCAGACACGGGGAGAATGTGCAAACTCCACACAGACAGTCACCCGAGGTCAGATTCGAACCCGGGTCTCTGGCGCTGTGAGGCACCAGTGCTAACCACTATGCCACCGTGTTGCCCCTTTTTTTTTTTTCTTTGATTTTATTTTTCTTTGACATATTGATCCAGATAACCATCCCTTAAACACTCAAGGAATTCCTCCTCCTCATTATTTTTACTGATTAGGCTAGTCCAATCTATATGTAAGTTAAAGTCACCTATGATGACAGCTGTGCTCTTATTGCACGCTTCTCTAATTTCCCTCGTGATGCCCTCCCCAACCTCTATTTTACTATTTGGAGGCCTATATACCACTCCTATTAATGTTTTTCGCCCCTCGCTATTTCTTAGCTCCACCCATATAGATTCTGTATTAACTGAGTTAATATCCTTCCTTTCAATTGCATTTATCCCCTCTTTTACCAGCAATGCTACCCCTCCTCCCTTTCTTTTTTGTCGATCCTTCCTAAATACTGAATACCCCTGTATGTTAAGCTCCCAGCCCTGCTCACCCTGCAACCATGTTTCCGTAATCCCAATTAGATCATAATTATTAACCTCTATTTCCACAGCTAATTCATCTACCTTGTTCCTGATGCTTCTCGCATTAAGGTATAAAAATGTAATCTCTATTTCAGCAAATGTTTTAACTATTGGTATGTCCAAACAAATATCACCTCTTTACACCGAATACAAACCACCATCTTAACCCACGTGATGTTTGGCTAATGATAAGCTAAATGCTCATCGGCACACGATGGGAACACAGACAGGCATTTAAGACAGAGGATGTTGGTCTCCACCTGTTCACACCTCCTGTAGAAGTGGAGTATGCTGCAATACATTAGCTCTATATAGAACAAGGGAACACTTCACAATATGCAGCATTATTGATAAGGATTGGATATACCAACCTGCAATGATACCAATTTATTTACCGTCTGTTTCCATTGAACTGCTCAAACTCTTGCTAAAACTGTCACGCAGTACTCAATTATGGCAATTTTGCAGTGCGACATGTCAAACTGTATTGTTGCATGCTCAAACCGGACTTGCTTAAGATAACACTGCAGCCAAAAGCTTCAAAGCATACCACAAGCCAGCAAACCACAAGCCATTCAGCTAACCTGTTTCACAAAGATACATACAACCTTTATATGATCCGTTTGACTGTTGCAGATTTGCCATGCAGGTACAAACCAGTAAGAACATAAGAAATAGGAGCAGGAGTAGGCCATTCGGCCCCTCGGGCCTGCTCCAAAATTCAATTAAGATCATGGCTGATCTTTTACCTCAACCCCACCTTCCTGCACTATCCCCATATCCCTTGGTTCCCTTCGAATCCAAAAATCTATCGATCTCTGTCTTCAATATACTTAACGACTGAGCATCCACAGCCTTCTGTGGTAGAGAATTCCAAAGATTCACCACCCTTTGAGTGAAAAAATTTCTCATCTCAGTCCTAAATGGCCAACCCCTTATTCTCAGACTGTGACCCCTGGTTCTAGACTCCCCAGCCAGGGGAAACATCCTCCCTGCATCTACCCTGTCAAGCCCCATAAGAATTTTATACGTTTCAACAAGATCACCTCCCATTCTTCTAAACTCCAGAGAATATAGGCGTAGTCTACTCAATCTCTCCTCATACGACAATCCCCCCCATCCCAGGAACCAGTCTGGTGAACCTTCGTTGCACTCCCTCTATGGCAAGTATATCCTTCCTTAGGTAAGGAAACCAAAACTGTACACAGATAAGGATCACTATTCTTGTTCAGTACCTGAACTAATATTTCTGAAAAATAACATGAATCTGAAAAAAGTAAATTCTCAATTGAAATGAACATAGGCTAATTTTAAACTAGAACATCCAGGTCAAAAGTATATTTAATTTTCTTTTATTCGTTCACGGGATGTAGGCGTCGCTGGCAGGGCCAGCATTTATTGCCCATCCCTAATTGCCCTCGAGAAGGTGGTGATGAGCCACCACCTTGAACCGCTGCAGTCCGTGCATCTGTGACAGGTAGATTGGTGAGGACGAGGTCAAGTAGGTTTTTCCCCTCGTGTTAGTTCTCTCACTACCTGTCGCAGGCCCAGACTGGCAGTTATGTCCTTCAGGACTCGGCCAGCTCGGTCAGTAGTGGTACTATCGAGCCACTCTTGGTCCCCACCCAGAGTACATTCTGTGCCCTTGCTACTCTCGGTGCTTCTTCCAAGTGGTGTTCAACATGGAGGAGTACTGATTCATCAGCTGAGGGAGGGCGGTAGGTGGTTTCCTTGCCCATGGGGTCTGGAGTCAATGCTGAGGACTCCCAGGGCCACTCCCTGTATGCCGGTGGGACAGGACATACCCAGGGATGGTGATGGAGGAGTTTGGAACATTGGCTGAAAGGTATGATTCTGTGAGTATGACTATGTTGCTTGACTAGTCTGTGGGACAGCTCTCCCAATTTTGGCACAAGTCCCCAGATGTTGGTGAGGAGGACTTTGCAGGGTGTGGGCTGGGTGTGCCATTGCCGAGGTCGATGCCGGATAACATATGTTTAAGATTAAGAACATAAGAATTAGGAGCAGGAGTAGGCCATACGGCCCTTCGAGCCTGCTCTGCCATTCTCTTCTACTCTGCCTCAGTCCAAACCTCTGAGAAGCATCCTTTACACTGCACCAAAAAGGTTATTTTCCATTTCATATATTTCAGAGATCAATTAGTGCCAATTAGTACAAAATTGGAGAAAGTCTTGTGGTGTGGGGCTCTACTTTGTTTCGTAGCTGTTTGTTACAACTCAGTGGCTTGCTAGGCCATTTCGGCGGGCAGTTAAGTGTCAACCACATTGCTGTGGGTCTCGAGTCACACATAGGCCAGACCGGGTAAGGACGGCACATTAGTGAACCAGGTGGGTTTTTACAACAATCCGATAGTTTCATGGTTACCATTCCAGATTTATTTAATTAACTGAATTTAAATTCCCCAGCTCACGTCTCTGGATCATTAGTCCAGGCCTCTGGATTACTAGCCCAGTGACATTACCACTACGCGACCTAGAGGGATAGAATTGGAAAGCAGAGAAGTTATGTTAAACTTGTACAGAATCTTGGTTAGACCACACTAGGAGTACTGTGCACAGTTCTGGTCTCAATATTATAAAAATAATAAAGAGGCACTAGAGAGGGTGCAAAAAACTTTTACTAGGATGATACCAGATCTGAAAGGTTATACCCATCAGGGAAGAGTGAATAGGCTGGGTTTTTTTCCTCTAGAAAAGAGAAGACTGAGGGCTGAGGATAGAGATCTTTAAAGTCATGAAAGGATTTGATAGGGTAGACGTAGAGAAGATGTTTCTACTTGTGGGGAAGACCAGGACTAGGGGCCATAAATATAAGATAGTCACTAATAAATCCAATAGGGAATTCAGGAGAAACTTCTTTACCCAGAGAGTGGTGAGAATGTGGGACTTGCTACACAGGGAGTGGTTGAAGCGAATAGTATAGATGCATTTAAGGAGAAGCTAAATAAACACCTGAGGGAGAAAGGAATAGAAGGATATATTAATGGAGTTAGATGAAGAAGGGGTGGGAGGAGGCTTGTGTGGAGCATAAACACCAGCATGGACCTGTTGGGCCGAATGGCCTGTTTCTGTGCTGTAAATAATTTGGAATACTTTGTAAGAAAATGAAAACAACATACTAATTTTTTTTTTTTTAATGCCCATATGATGTTTTCCTGGGTTTTGCTCGCAACAGTGTCCTGGAGATTGATCTGTAATTCCTGGAGACACCAGGACAATGCTGGGGGGGGGGTTGGTTGGCAAGACTATGTAAATGATAAAGTCAGTGGTATTTCTACTGGCCTAACAAGGCCCTGGACCTTTCAGCTCTCGACATGCGACCTTGCCCAGCATTCAGGCAACCTCTGATTCAGCAACAGACTGAATGAGCTTTGCCACACAGTCGATCCCTGCTGATCTGGCAATGGGAAAAGGACCGGATGGAAAATATTTCATTAAAACTAAAGCTTATGAAGGACAAATACATTCTAACTAAATTGCTGCATGTGATCCATTAAGATGTCTGGATTTCATTTGTGACATAACCTCTCAATTCTTCTCTTCCCTGACAAACTAATGGTTGTAAGCGTACACGTTTAAAAGGATTACGATAAAACTGCTTCTGTAGTTGTGCTGCAGCTTCATTCCAACATCAGATTAAAATTTTCTCAGTGTGTTTGAAAAATCCATTAGTGAAAATGGACAGATTTTCTTAGAAGTCAATTTTTTTTTTTTTTTTTAAGAAGGTTATGTAAAAAGGCATCAACTAAAGTGAATGGTTTTGTGGGGGTGGAGTAATATTCCGCTGAAGGGGAACGAGCCAAGACCTTATCACGCCAGATTGACTCAGAACGCTGACAGGATTGTGAAAGATTCTGCAGTCGTTTGGCCAGTCCCAAACTTCTCAATCACCCACTCCTTTCAAAATAAACTATCCACTTCTCTTTTAAAGCCCGTCACACACTCTGCTTCCCTGGGCAGTCCAGTTCACACATTTGCTGTGTAACAGAGTTAAATCCGAACTGTCTGTGCAGCTTTCCTCTCCTAAGCTTGGACCCATTGCTCCTGGGCTCGAGTGTTTGTGGCCATCAAGGAATCAAGGGATATGGAGATCAGGCAGGAAAGTTGAGTTGATGTCGATGATCAGCCATGATCTTATTGAATGGCGGAGCAGGCTCGAGGGGCCGTATGGCCTACTCCTGTTTCTAATTCTTATGTTCTTAATCTTAAACACATGTTATCCAGATCAATTTATCTGTTCCCCATGGCATTTGGAATAATTTCTTCCCTGAGAACTCCCTTCTCCAGAATGAACAAGCCCAGGCTCTTCATCCTCTCCTCACAGTTCATTACTTGCTGTCTCTTTGGTTGCCCTTTTCCATCTAAAAGGTGGCAACAGCATCCCAGGAATTACAGCTGCTGCAGAAGAAAGCTGTTCAATTAGAGGAGCAATGTGGGATCAGACATTCAAGAACATTTGAGATCAAACTCAACAAATCCTCTCTGCTTCACAACCTTGAATTTAGTTGTGAAACTTTACAAATGAAAGTCTACAGTGAAATATAAACAGTTCTTTCTAACGTGCATATTCCCTTCTGGTACTTTCATACATCTGATGTCCTTGTTATATTAAGATTCTTGCTGCAAATTTACACTCGTACACTCTTAGCAGACAGCTATCAAATTTAGTCTGATTTTTCAATTGCTCTTCCAGCTCTTCTACCCGAGAAATACAACAGCAGAATGTAACAGGTGGAATCAGAACAGCAAAGAGGAACCAAAGCAGGTCATGCCATTCAGTAAAATCACCCGACTTACTGCTGCGATTCAGAACCCCATCTACAAGCAGATTCAAGACAAAATGCACGCCCACGTGTGCTGTGCTCCAGGCTCCTCCGTGGTGCTATGTGAAAATAGCAGACTCCGGGCCTGCAACGCCTCAATTTTAAAATTCTCATCCTTGTTTTCAAATCCCTCCATGGCCTCGCTCCTCCCTATCTCTGTAACCTCCTCCAGTCCTACAACACTCTGAGATCTCTGCACTCCTCCAATTCTGGCCTCTAAGTGTCAGCCGTGGCTCAGTGGGTAGCACACTCGCCTCCGAGTCAGAAGGTTGTGGGTTTATGTCCCACTCCAGGGACTTGAGCACGTAAATCTAGGCCGACACTCCCAGTGCAGTGCTGAGGGAGCGCTGCACTATCGGATGAGACGTTAAACCGAGGCCCCGTCTGCTCTCTCAGGTGGACGTTAAAGATCCCGTGGCACTATTTTGAAGAAGAGCAGGAGGAGTTATCCCCGGTGTCCTGGCCAATATTTATCCCTCAATCAACATTGGCAGTGCAGAGAAGGTTCACCAGGTTGATTCCTGGGATGAAGGGGTTAACGTATGACGAAAGGTTGGGCCTATACTCATTGGAGTTTAGAAGAATGAGAGGTGATCTTATTGAAACATTAAGATTCTGAGGGGGATTGACAGGGTAGATGCTGAGAGGATGTTTCCCCTCGTGGGGGTATCTAGAACTAGGGGGCATAGTTTCAGAATAAGGGGTCGCCCATTTAAGACGGAGATGAGGAGGAATTTCTTCTCTCAGAGGGTCGTGAATCTTTGGAATTCTCTACCCCAGAGAGCTGTAGAGGCGGAGTCACTGAATATATTCAAGGCGGAGATTGACAGACATTTGAACTACAAGGGAGTCAAGGGGTATGGGGAGAGAGCGGGAAAGTGGTGTTGAGGCCAAGATTGGATCAGCCATGATCTTATTGAATGGCGGAGCAGGCTCGAGGGGCCGATTGGCCTACTCCTGCTCCTGTTTCTTATCTTCTTATTCCAAAAACAGATGATCTGGTCATGATCACATTGCTGTTTGTGGGAGCTTGCTGTACGCAAATTGGCTGCCGCGTTTCCCACATTACAACAGTGACTGCACTTCAAAAAGTACTTAATTGGCTGTAAAGCGCTTTGAGACTTCCGGTGGTCGTGAAAGGCGCTATATAAATGCAAGTCTTTCTTTCTCTTGCACATCCCCGATTTTCATCACTTCACCGTTGGTGGTCGTGCCTTCAGCTGCCTTGGCCCGAAACTCTGAATTTCCTCCCTAAACTTCGACTGGATTACGTAGGGACTTTTTAAAACACCATTTTCAAACTATTTAATAACCTCTTTGGAATAGAGTAACAGAGAAAGTTTACTTTCTTTAATTAATGAGGCTAGACATGTTAAGTGCTTTGTTACTTCATTTATGTTCCTCCCCAGCACCATAGAATGGTCACAGCACAGGAGGAGATTATTCGGCCAGTTCTGGCTCTCTGAAAGGGCACTTCTAATACCTTGACACTCGGGTGGGGCAGCGGAGGCTAATTATAACCTAACCTGCCGCCGGGAAACTGACAATCAGATCGACTGTCCCGGTTTGGTCCTCCCAACACATACCTGCACTGAGCTGTCAAAGGTCTCATGCATATACACATTCTGCTCGTGCTCAGGGCCACGGCTTTGCAGAAACAAAAAAAGCGATCATGGTCTGTATTGTATTCAACAATGGAAATAAAAACAACGATGCTCACTCTTCCTCCCGCTCCACCACAGAAATTCTGAAGAGATTAACCCAAACAATTATTTTCCTTGTTCCCACAGCAGAACAGCAAGTCCGCCACAGCAACACAAACCCACACAAAATGCAGACACTCCCAGGAACGCGAATGGAAAATATAGCCAAGCCCAAATAAACAGAGACATCTAAAAGGTTAATGCAATCATTGACAAAACAAACAGTCGCCTGCAATCTTGACCTGAAGGGAATTAAATTCCCGTCTTCTCGCATCTATTTTTATCACTTAAAATTAGCGAAGGAAGTGGCCGAATGCCACTTAATTTATAAAGGCAGAAATTCAAGTCCTACCATTGGAATCTGAACTACTCCCTTCGGTCACCGCACTCACCTGATTTAACACTTAAACGAGACATCCACATTGTAAATACTGCCCCTCTCTCAATGTTTCAAGCTAACCTCTCTAAGAGACACGACTCACTCAAATCATTTGTTTGTCTGTTTTTTTTCCCCCATTACTTTTACAGTCATCAAGATGAGGAATATCAGTGCTGGGGAATTCACGCGCCCAGTATCAGTATCAAGCACTCCCGGATCAGGTAGAGGTCAGATGCAGAATAAAGTTTTCTGCATTCTGCCACAATGCCCATCAGGCCCAGCCTCAGAAGAGCTTTCCCGACTTGAATAGGGTGCACTATTTTAGACAACAGATCCCAACCTTGAGGTAGCTTGTGCTGTGGAGTGATGCCCAATAGGAACTGGGTTGAGAATGCACAAACTCATTTCACATAGGACCCAGGAGACCAAGATAACGTTCAGCTTTCATCCCATCAGTTTGGGCTTGGATATAACCCCACTCCCATAGGTGAAAGGCCAATATTACATCGCATGTACAGCACAGAAACAGGCCATTCGGCCCAACTGGTCCGTGCCGGTGCTTATGCTCCCACTCCTCTTCATCTCACCCTATCAGCATGACTTTCTATTCCTTTCTCCCTCATGTGTTTATCTAGCCTCCCCTTAAATGCATCTACGCTATTCGCCTCAACTTCTCCTTGTTTCACATTCTAACCGCTCTCTGGGTAAAGAAGTTTCTCCTGAATTCACTGTTGAATTCGTTAGTGACTATCTTATACATCTAACCCATTGCGCCACCCAGTCACTGGTGAAGTTATGCTTGCTAGGTTTTGAATTTGTTTTACAGATGATTCTGGTGTCCTGTTCAGTAAAAGCTTCCCATGGCAAAATGAATGGTTACATTAAAAACCCTGACTGCAACTGTGCTGAACCAGCATGGTATACTGTGTGTACAAGCCAACACTTAATAATGAAGAGCTGTAGGGCTTACTTCCTATAACCATTAAATTCACAATCTCAACCACAAATGTCAGCTTGGCTCAATTAGTAGCTCTCTTTCCTCAAAGTCAGAAGGTTCCCCCACAACTTGAGCACATCTCCAGTGCGGTACTAAGAGGACTGCATTGTTCGAGGTGCCCTCCCTTGGCTAAGGCATTAAACATCTCCATCAAAAAACTCATTAACTGCTCATTCAGCTCAGTCCTGTTTGTGGGCTCTTGCTGTGCACAAAATGACAAACATGGCAGTCAAACTAATGAAATCCACGCGAAGCTCTCTGACGTTTCTCAGGTGCTATATAAATAGAGGTCCTTTTTTAAAAAAAAATCGTTTATGGGATGTGGGCGTTGCTGGCAAGGCCAGCATTTATTGCCCATTCCTAATTGCCCTCGAGAAGGTGGTAGTGAGCCGCCCTCTTGAACCGCTGCAGTCCGTGTGGTGAAGGTGCTCCCACAGTGCTGTTAGGGAGGGAGTTCCAGGATTTTGACCCAGCGACGATGAAGGAACGGGCGATATACTTCCACGTCAGGATGGTGTGTGACTTGGAGGAGAACTTGGAGGTGGTGGTGCTCCCGTGCGCCTGCTGCCCTTGTCCTTCTAGGTGGAAGAGGTTGCGGGTTTGGGAGCTGCTGCCGAAGAAGCCTTGGTGAGTTGCTGCAGTGCATCTTGTAGATGGTACACACTGCAGCCACGGTACGCCGGTGGTGGAGGGAGTGAATGTTTAAGGTGAAGGATGGGGTGCCGATCAAGCGCCTCACGATCAACCTTAGGACAGGTTACAAAGTGAATCAAGTAAGAAATCTCCATCAGGTCACCTCTGAACCCTCCATCTAAGACAGCCATGGTCGCCTGCAAAACTCTTTCAGACTCAGGATAAGTAGACAACAAACACTGGTTAATAAAAAAAAAACCCTTAACGAAAACACAGCATGAAGTTCTGACGAAAGGTCACCGACCTGAAATGTTAACTCTGTTTCTCTCTGGTCATTATCACATTGCTGTTTGTGGGAGCTTGCTGAGCACAAATTGGCTGCCGCGTTTCCCACATTACAAGAGTGACTGCACTTCAAAAAGTACTTCATTGGTTGCAAAACACGTTGGGACGTCTTGATGTCGTGAATGGTGCTACTGAAATGCAAGTCTTTCTTTTTTCTTCTCCACAGGTGCTGCCTGAGCTGCTGAGTATTTCCAGCATTTTCTGTTTATATGCAGTAGTAGGGGACGCTTAAAGTGCTCTGTGCATTCATTCCGTGCACACTTGTCTGTCATTGTACTCGTTCAAGCCGCACTGTAAACCAACTAAACCAACAACGCCCTTAAATATCACACATTGCACCCTTCTCACCTTCACTGTGTAGCCTCTTGTTGTGCCGTTGTGTGAGCAAATATCCAGAACAGGTACGATTCAAGTGAGTGCTACAACAACTTAATATGCTTTGGGCTGGATCTCTTGGGAAACCAGAATGGTGACACTTCAGATTTCTACCAGTGAGCAGACACAGCAGGGAAGTCCACTTGCAGTTCCACAACACAGGGAAGTCTAGCCATAAAAAGACAATTCTGGCCTGGCTGCTCACCACCATCCTCCCCTCCATACTTCACTACATTGAGAGAGCTCACCTTGCCATTGGACAATACACAGCTCACCTTGCCATTGGGCAATACACAGCTCACCTCCCCATTGGACAATACACAGCTCACCTTCCCATTGGACAATACACAGCTCACCTTCCCATTGGACAATACACAGCTCACCTTCCCATTGGACAATACACAGCTCACCTTCCCATTGGACAATACACAGCTCACCTTCCCATTGGACAATACACAGCTCACCTTCCCATTGGACAGTGCACAGCTCACCTTGCTATTGGACAGTGCACAGCTCACCTTGCTATCGGACAGTGCACAGCTCACCTTGCCACTGGACAATACACAGCTGCATAGGAACACAGGAACAGGAGTATGAGGAGAGATTGGGTCGACTAGGCCTGTATTCACTAGAGTTTAGAAGAATGAGAGGGGATCTCATTGAAACGTATAAAATTCTGACAGGGCTGACAGACTGGATGCAGGGAGGATGTTTCCCCTGACTGGTGGTTCTAGCAACGAGGGGTCTCAGGATACGGGGTAGGACATTTAGGACTGAGATGAGGAGAAATTTCTTCACTCAGAGGGCGGTGAACCTGTGGAATTCTCTACCACAGAAGGCTGTGGAGGCCAAGTCACTGAATATATTTAAGAAGGAGATAGATAGATTTCTGGACACAAAAGGCATCAAGGGGTACGGGGAGAGAGCGGGAATATGGTATTGAGATAGAGGATCAGCCATGATCGTATTGAATGGCGGAGCAGGCTCGAAGGGCCGAATGGCCTACTCCTGCTCCTATTTTTCTATGTTTCTAAGCCATTTAGCCCCTAGAGTTTGTTCCTCCATTCAATGACTTCATGGCTGATCTGTGACGTAACTCCATAGACCTCGCCTTTGCCCCATATCCCTTAATACCTTTTGTTAACAAAAATCTATCAATCTCAGATTTAAAATTAACAATTGATCTAGCATCAACTGCCATTTGCGGAAGAGAGTTCCCAACTTCTACCACCCTTTGTGTGTAGAAGTGTTTCATAACTTCACTCCTGAAAGACCTGGCTCTAATTTTAAGACTATGCCCCCTAGTCCTAGAATCCCCAACCAGCGGAAATAGTTTCTCTCTATCGACCCTATCTGTTCCCATTAATATCTGAAAACTTCGATCAAATCACCCTTAATCTTTTAAATTCCAAGGAATACAGGCCCTAGTTTGTGTAATCTCTCCTCGTATTTTAACCCTTGGAGTCTGGGTATCATTCTAGGTAAACCTACTTGCACTCCCTCCAAGGCCAGTATATCCTTCCTAAGGTGTGGTGCCCAGAACTGCTCACAGTACTCCAGGTGTGGTCTAACCAGGGCTTTGTATAGCTGCAGCATAACTTCTACCCCCTTGTATTCTAGTCCTCTCGATATAAAGGCCAACATTCCGTTAGCCTTTTTGATTATTTTCTGTACCTGTTCATGACATTTTAATGATCTATGTACCTGGACCCTCAAGTCTCTTTGGACCTCCACTGCTTCTAGCTTGTCACCATTTAGAAAGTATTCTGATCCAAAACGAATGACCTCACACTTGCCTGCATTGAAATCCATCTGCCACAGTTTTGCCCATTCACTAAATCTATTAATATCTCTGTAATTTTATACTTCCATCTACACTGCTTACAATGCCGCCTATCTTTATGTCATTGGCAAACCTGGAAATGTGGCTCTCTATATCGTCATCTAAGTCGTAAATAAATACGCTGAATAGTTGAGGCCCCAACACAGATCCCTGCGGGACACCACCAGTCACATCCTGCCAATTAGAGTACCTGCCCATTATCCCTACTCTCCGTCTCCTGCTGCTCTGCCAATTTCCTAAACAGGTCAATAAATTGCCCTCGATTCCATGAACATCAACTTTAGCCAACAGTCTCTTACGAGGGAACTTTTATCAAATGCCTTCTGGAAGTCCATATAAATAACATTCATAGACATTCCACTACTGTCCACTCCTTTAGTCACCCCTTCTCAGGTGTCAGCTGTGGCTCAGTGGGTAGCACGCTCACCTGTGAATCAGAAAGTTTTGGGTTCAAGTCCCGCTCCACTCCAGAGACTTGGAGTGTTGTCACATAACCTCCGGCCTCCGACCGCCCCGCCCCCACACTCACGCCATTGGTCGCCCAACATGTCCATCCTCGGGGTGCCCCGCCTTCCCGCGCCGATTGGAAAGCCAACAGACTCTTCATTACCCGATTGACTGACAGTTAAGAATCAACCAAACAGCCTTCCTTCCCCATGTCCAATATTTTTATAACTAATAAACAAAAGTGATCAAATAATTTTTTTTTTTAATTGCCCCTATGATTTCTCTCCCGGGATGTTGCTGGCAGCGGTGTCCTGGAGATTAGTTTTCAATTCCGGGAAACTCCAGGACAATCCCGGGGGGGTTGGCAACCCCTAAACCCAGGGAAACCAGTGGCTGAAATCACGAAGGCAAAGCCGACGCGATTTGTGCCCATGCTTTGAACCCCGAGGATGTTTCAGCTCTTAACTTCCTAATTTGGAACGCACTGCCTGATAGGGCGGTGGCTACATATTCAATAGCAGCCTTCAAAGGGGAACTGGTTAAATACTTGAAGGAGAATAAAATTGTAGGGATATGGGGAAAGAGCGGGGGGGGGGAAGTGGGACTAACTGGATTCCTCTTCGAAAGAGCTAGGGCAGACTCGATGGGCTGAATGGCCTCCTTCTGTGCTGTACTGTACAAAATTCTTGAAACATACAACATTCTTACAGGGCTTGACAGGGTAGATGCAGGGAGGATGTTTCCCCTGGCTGGGGAGTCTAGAACCAGGGGTCACAGTCTCAGAATAAGGGGTCGGCCCTTTAGGACTGAGATGAGGAGAAATTTCTTCACTCAGAGGGTGGTGAATCTTTAGAATTCTCTACCCCAGAGGGCTGTGGATGCTCAGTCGTTGAGTATATTCAAGACAGAGATCGATAGATTTTTGAATATTAAGGGAATCAAGGGATATGGGGATAGTGCAGGAAAGTGGAGATGAGGTAGAAGATCAGCCATGATGTCATTGCAGGGTGGAGCAGGCTCAAAGGGCCAAATGGCCGACTCCTGCTGCTATTTCTTATGTTCTTGGGCTGGTCTGCTGTACATTTTCAACATTTTTCTGTTTTTTGTGTTTAAACTCGGAATTTAGAAAGTGAGTCACAAGCAGCCTACACAATCCAGTTCAACATCTTAACACCTCCACCCATGCAACAGGTGCCAAAAACGACAGATGAGTCAGCCAGCTGCCCAATGTGTTAACCTACTTAACAGGAGAATTTTACATTGAGAAATTTCCTCATAGAAAGAAAAGAAAGTAGTAACTGTTATAATGTAGGAAACGTGGCAGCCAATTTGCGCACAGCAAGCTCCCACAAATGTGATAATGACCAGATAATCTGGGTTTTTTTAAAGTGATGTCGATATTTTTTATATTCGTTCCTGGGATGTGGGCGTCGTTGGCAAGGCCAGCATTTATTGCCCATCCCTAATTGCCCTCGAGAAGATGGTGGTGAGCCGCCTTCTTGAACCGCTGCAGTCTGTGTGGTGAAGGTACTCTCACAGTGCTGTTAGGGAGGGAGTTCCAGGATTTTGATCCAGTGACGAAGGAACGGCCGATATACTTCTAAGTCAGGATGGTGTGTGACTTGGAGGGGAACTTGCAGGTGAAGGTGTTCCCATGCGCCTGCTGCCCTCGTCCTTCCAGGTGGTAGAGGTCGCAGGGTTTGGGAGGTGCTGCCGAAGAAGCCTTGGCGAGTTGCTACAGTGTATCTTGTAGATGGTACACACTGCAGCCACGGTACGCCGGTGGTGGAGGGAGTGAATGTTTAAGGTGGTGGATGGGGTGCCAATCAAGCGGGCTGCTTTGTCCTGGATGGTGTCGAGCTTCGTGAGTGTTGTTGGAGCTGCACTCAATCCAGGCAAGTGGATTGAGGATAAACATTGGCCAGGCCACCGGGGATAACTCCCCTGCTCTGCTTCAAAGTAGTGCCATGGGATGTTTTACGTCCACCTGAGAGAGCAGACGGGGCCTCGGTTTAACGTCTCATTCGAAAAACGGAACCTCTGACAGTGCAGCACTCCCTCAGCACTGCACTGGAGTGTCAGCCTAGATTTTTGTGCTCAAGTCTCTGGAGTGGGACTTGAACCCACAACCTTCTGACTCAGAGGCGAGGGGGCTACACACTGAACCACGCCTGACACAAGTAACTAAGACTATTGAACAAATCTCACATGTGCATGAACTCCTGAAATCTGCAGTTCATAACAAATTGAAATGTCAGTGGTCAAAAGGCTCATAAATGCAATGCAGCCTCCCTTTTGCCTTTGCATTTATATAGCGCCTTTCATGACCTCAGGACGTCCCAAAGTGCTTTACAGCCAATGTAGTACTTTTGAAGTGTAGTCACTGGTGTAATGTAGGAAACACGGCAGCCAATTTGTGCACAGCAAGCTCCCAAAAACAGCAATGACCAGATAATTTATTTTTATGACGTTGGTTGAGGGATAAATATTGGACCAGGACACCGGGGAGAACTCCCCTGCTCTTCTTCGAAATAGTGCCGTGGGATCTTTTACGTCCACCCGAGAGAGCAGATATTGACTCAGAGGTGAGAGTTCTACCACTGAGCCACAGTTGACGCTACTATACAATCAACACACACCCCACACAAATACAACACAAACA